>JANHGB010011520.1:0-45582 GCA_026283785.1 Coracopsis vasa | reverse complement strand
ATTGGTGGTAGCAGTAGTGATTTGTGTTATACCTTAGTTACTGGACTGTTCTTATCTCAACCCATGGGAGTTACATTGTTTCGATTCTCCTCCCCATCCCTCTGTGAGGAGGGAGGAAAAAGGAGGGAAGTGAGAAAGCAACCTGCATGGCTGGGCTTAAACCATGACACTGACTCTGCTGCTGGCTTCTCAAATGGCACAGGAAGGCCCATACCTTCCATTGATTCATGACATCTCTTCTTTGCAAAAGGGTGGCAGGAGATGTCTCTGCACCAGCCCAGTGGCTACAGCATGAACTTGTGAGCACATCAGCAGGGGGCTCCCTTGAACCCCATCAGCAGAGACTGACCTGCCCATCTACTACAAAATGGGACACTAGGCACAACAGCTACCCCAACCCAGCAGGTTAACCCTGCACCTCAAAGGAGGGATGCCAATATAGATCTAACTTGTATAAGGTGTATTTTGAAAGTGAGAGTGGGAAAAATATCATCAAACTTTTCCCAAAGTGAGACTGTAATTCCTTCAGTTATAGTCCATGCTGCCTGCTTTTGATGGAGTAAATCAATGCTATTGTGTTTAAAGATAAATGGCATAGCTTTGCATATACCTGTGCTGGTAAATGTGTCTGCTGCAACTTTTCTAGAAGTAGCGATAAAAGGACAAGTAATGACAAGACCAGAGTATATTAAATGTGGAATATCTTGCTGAGCTACAGCTCACTAAAACCAAAACCCTATCTTTGATTTACTAAGCCACGAAAATAAATTATAGTTCAGACTTGTTTTTCTCTTCTTTTTGGGACCCAGGAAGCCTAATGCTTTTATAATAACTGTTTATTGAATGTCTGACTTCATGATCCTGACCTAAGCACTGAACAGGAGACCAATACAGGAAATTTATGCCTCAAACCAGCATAGTATCTCAAACTATTATTGAATTGTAGCACTACAATATAGCTCACAATAAAGCTTGTAACAGCAGTGAGTTCTTTGCAGCTCTTTCTCTTTAAAATCTCCTGACATACTTTTAAATCAATTTCTAATAGGAAAACCTATTTTTTTTTTTTTTTTTTTTCACAAAGCAGTAAATAAAATGTTTATGGAGAGGAGAATTTTCTCTCGCCCCACTGTGCCTGAGCAGTCCAGGAACTGCAAGAGATTAGGACTCCCTCACATCCCCTTTGACTGAAAGAATTAGTGGGAGCGTGGTGGCCCTTTCCACCACACAAATCCTTCTCCGGGCTAGATGACCTAGAGTTAGAGTCCATGCAAGTATTCATAACTCTCAGAAGTGACTTAAAATCCATCATGCCATGGGCAGTAGAGCTGTGTTTTGTTCCACTAGATGAAGTCTCAGCTATAAGATAAAGAGGAAAGTTTATATAATTAATAATGGTTTCATTTTATGGTTAGAGTGAGGTTTGTTTTTTCTTAATAACAAACTAGTACCTGAATTAAATCAATACAGTAGTCATAAAACATGGGAATAGAGAGAAATTCAGGTTTATCTTCAATTTCTGTTTTCTGGTACTACCTTTTAAATAACCAACAGTTTAATATCAGCTCTGCATCTGAAGAAAAAAAAAAAAGTCATACAGCACCTGTACATCTGCAATAACATTGAGCTAGTTTGTTAATAATGAAAATAGCTTTAAGGGTTTGGAGAGATAAATTGTATTGCTAGGTAAGTGAAAAGTGTCTGTATCTATTTTTATTATCTAGTTTGCTCTGAATGATGGAAAACCTCTGATTTTTTTTAACAAGCTAGACTACAAATGCAATCTAAGTTATACTCCTTATACATTTAAGGTTCTTTCTCTGTAAGAGATTTTAAAAGCCTTATTTCTCCTATATTTTTATATAATGGCTGTTTACCAGGATCTTGGTTTTGTTGGGTTTTTTTAAAGCTAAACAAGAAGATGAAGAAATTGCAGTTGGACATGTTTATCAAAGGAAGAGGTTGCTCAGTACAGATTAAATTTCTAGGGGATTTTGGTGTCCCCTTTTAAGAACATGCACAGATAATAAGTCAGAACCTTGCAGTCCAGTCAAGTCTGGTTGATAGAAAGCATATCCTGCCTCCAACCCAGTATCCTAAAAATAAGTTCCTACTGAACTTTGCAAAATCCTGTTGCTTATCATGAAGTTGTTAAATATTCTTATAACATATTTATTTTTTACATTTGAAAAATGTGGCTTTCTCAAAAATGGAGAAATTATTTTTCTAAAATTATTTTTGAAATGACATTTGGAGGTAGAATTTCATCTCAAATATTTTAAGTGTAGTAAAATGAGAGCAACTGCAAGATAGTTACATTGAGAAATGCTTTGTAATATGAACCGTGGATATTGCTGTGAGCTCTATCTATATTGAAAATGACATGAATAAAAGAGGAAATGTCATTCTTTTTTTTTTTTTTTAACTCAAAATGCTCCTTCAAATAGTATTAATTTAATTTGTTTCTAAAGGAAAACTTAGCTGGGTTATCAGGTTTGCGATTTAATGGATGAATTTCTGTTTTAAAAGATTAATTTTACCCTGGGACTTCAGTGAAGACTGGCTCATTGTGCTCTGCAATAGTAGTATATTTCATAGCTATGGGCTTTGATGGAGAGCAGCCTGCCCTCTGCTCCTCAGAATGCCTCTTGGGGGAATGTTCAGTGTAGTAGTTTAGATGATAACCTCTTCCAGAAAGAGTAATGGATGACAAAGCAAACAGTGAGATAGTTTGACCCATGACAGTTTGAAGGCTTTAAAATTGCTGACCTTAGTCTAAGCTTGCAATTGGATGTTTTATTTTTTAACTTCCCTGTGTAGAAAATGGAATACAAGTGTGCTGTGATTTTCACCAGAAAGGCTTGCAGCTAGATGTCCTGTAGCTTCTGTGGAAGTTGTATTTCCTATATAGTGTGCCTTGGTGAAGACAGAAATGTAGATCACTGTCATGGAGGAGTTGTCATGTGAGAGATCATTTGGTAAAGAAATGGTTCTGGTTTGAGATGGTTATCAAGTTTGGTTTCTGTTACCATCTGGACAACCAATAGTGACAATAAATCTGAAGTGATGCCCTGCACTTCTGTAGATATTTCAAAAGTTGACGTTAAAATGAACATTTAATGAAAGTCATCCTATGAAGTGACCTCCTGTCCAGCCATGGCTATGGTGCTAGTGTCATCTCAACCATCAGCTGTGATATATGTGCTAAGTTATAGGCACAGAAGTGACTGCGTTATTGATATGTCTTCAGGGTTTTCCTTCATGCACAGTATATAGACAATAATATGCAAGGTTCATACATCTGCTTTGCAACAGTACTGAGAAATTTTGCTGACCTAGATGTAAACTATACTTATCTTTGCTTAGTAAGATGCCATTGTTAGAAAACTAGCATTTCACTCAGGCATACAAATGTTATTAAAAGAAAACAAACAAAGAAGTCAGAGTTTGAATCGTAGACAGACATCTGCCAATGTAGACTGGATGTATGAAATTTATTGTTGTTTTGATGACTTATAAGGCATCAACTTCAAGTGTAAAGGGTTATCAAGAAAACAGTATTAATCAAGTTTATGCAATTCTGCAGAACTTTCCTATAACTCTTTTTGCTGGCATTATATAGATTTTCATATTGTGACAGACAATTCAGTTTTGGGCTTCACTACTCAGAGTTAGAAAGGTTGTTCTAAATTTGCACTGGTAAAATCTTTATAGCACCTCATGCTGCAGTACATGCCTTACATAGTATGCAGAGTGGTAGAAGTATATACACACGTTCATTCAGCGTATTTATTTATCTTTCAACTTACAAGGCGTAAAGCTTAAGGTCTAGTATTTTTAATACTTCAATAGTCCTAGAGTGCTATAACTATAAAGGTAAATGGCCTATGAAACTATATACTTAGCATCTTCAAAGGAATAATATGTTTAGAAAACCAATGAAATAAGACTAAATCTGTCAACGTAAGACCTGCTTCAGAGAATGTGATTTTCATAAAGTTATTTTTCTCTACAGAATTATCAGGAAAGCTGTTAATCAGTTAGATAAAAAGCCCATTAAAGAGATGAAAGGGGGAGGGGGAAGAGCCAAATATGCATTTTAATTGCTCAAATTAAAGGCAGTGAAAAAAATTCTATTTGGCCAAGCCAGCCAGTATTTGTTGTAATAAAAATGGCTAACAAAATTCACATAGCAAAGAAAGTGAACTGAGATTTCCAGGTGTCTAAACACTGAAGATGTATAAATGCTTCTTTGGGGAAAAAAAAAAAACAAACACAAAACAAACAACGAACAAACCAACCAGACCCCCAATATTTAGGGGGCTTTAAGTTAGCACAATTATGTTATTTCATTTTCTTTTGTGCTTGCTTTTATTACTAAAGACAGATTTGTTTCAAAGCGTTTAACTATGTAGGAATCAGTGGGGGAGAGAGAAATGTTTATACGTGTGCCATCTGAGTATTTTGTGAGTAGCTGCAAAAGTGGCAGTATCTAAGACATCAGTAAGAAAGAAAACCTTACAATAATTTCAATAGTAATATATGAAACAGCAGCAAGACACAAAATATATATTCCGTAATAGATACAGGAAGCATCTAGTTCCTAAATGCAGAGGTGTTGCTTCTGGCTGAGGCAGTCTCCAAGATGCAAATTTTGAAACTGAGGAAAGAGACTAGGAAGACAACCTCTAAGTGTGCTCTGCTCTTGAAATTTTCCTCTGACAACATTTGTTGACCACCTTCCAAGACAGCACAGGTTATGCAGTCAACAGACCTAATCCCAAGGGGTCCCTTTTATGTCAGTTTCTTGCATTACTGCTCTGAGCTTGCAATAATTAAAAAAACCCCAACAAAACCAATTAATCACTAGGACATTCCATTACACTAAATATTATTCCTGTACATCAAGCTAGACATGTGCTGAATGTCTCTGACAAAGCAAGGACATGAAGGACAAGATTATATTATTTGAGTAACTAGAGTTTGAGTAATTGACCTCCTGGCTGGGTATTTTCAGCAGATTTTGGTACTTTTTATAAATAAGCCACCCTAGTGATCATGGTCATCCATTTGGGGCCAGTCAGTGCAGATTTGCTTCTTTTAAGACTAACATTTCAGAATCAAATATCAGATCAAGTTTAATAGTATATTTGATTCCAGATATGAACATACCCTTGGAGCGTGAGAATAGAGAGAAAGGTCAGATGATATCATTAGTGTTGCTAAGAACAGCTGCAGGGTTTGAGAAGGAGCATTACTTGGATGGGAGCCTGAAGTCTGCACTTTGGTGAAAAAAATTTCTTTAAGTTCTAAGTACACCATTTCCATTTGATAAGGTTACTTGGGGATTGTACTGTCCCCATTTCAGGGGTTAAAAGCACCAGCAGTCTCAAGAATCTTGTTTGCCCAGGTTTCCAATAGTTAGAAATAACTGGTGTTGGGCTTCAAAGCAATAAGACCTATAAAGACGTGATCAACTGGTTAATTAAGATATATGTTTGCTCTCATCTGTCATTAGAGAATGAAAATATTCTAATGTGATGTATCTCTTGAATGATGTAGCTATTACTATGTTATTTCTAATGATGTAATGAGATTTGAGTTTTCAGTTCTATTCAGATACCTTTCAGGGTTTTTTTGATACAAAAGCAGTTTAGCCCCTCTATGTATCCAGTAAAAGTGAATTCATTGAGATGATGTGTTGAAGATTAAAGAACTAAATCTTGCAATTATGAGAGTCATAAAACATCCTATGTAACAAAACTGAGAAGTATTTTATAGAATGATTTAGCACCTTTGGTAATCAGTGGAGAAAAACAAATGAGATTGCTCCTAATGGGTTTTCCTTGGAAAATCTAGGAAGCCAAAGAGAGTTATGAAATCAGTGTGAATAAGGCACATAACAGCCTTAAGCCTCTTAACATGTCTATAATGCAATGCAGATACTTGCAAGCATTTCTGAGACAAAATTGACAAAGTAAGCTCTTGAAGTGCACACTATGTATCAGCATATCCCTGTTTCTAAGCTAACCGGCCCAATGACAGACATGCGATTAAGTCAGGTGCCACATTTTGCTGAACTGCAAGACGTCACCTTGTATCTCTGTAGGCCTCTGTACTTGAGCTCAGTGAACAGCCAAGCTTGGAGACCACCATGCATATCTCCAGCTAGCCGTGACAGATAGTCCCTTGGTTTTCAAGTTTTATACAAAATTCCAAAACACAAAGATGCTATATATTTCCCACAGTGTTTATTCATTTCACATGGTAGCTTCCACTACTCTCCCTGCCATTCTTCTTGCCAGCTCTTTTTAAAAATGTAACCTACTCAATTGCTGTCTCTTATTATAATCTAAAATTTATAAATGAAAGTAAATGACTGCTTAAAAAAAAAACAACAAAGAACTTGGCTGACTATAGGGATGTGTTATTACAAATCTCTTTGCTGTGAAAGAGCTTGTCTTTTCCTTCCAAATGCTAGTCTAATTTTCATAATAATTATTTTAGCTCTCCCTTCCTTTTTAAAAAGAGCATAAATTAAAAAATGAATATGTTCCAGTGGTCAAATCTGTTGGTGGGAAAACATTCTTAATGGGAGTATAACCTTGTTAAAGGCTGAGTGAAAACCAAATTATGTCCTCACAAAGACAGCAACAATGCAGCTTGTTTCTGGCATAAATGGAGAAGGAAAGGAAACGTGAGCTATAAACAAATCTGTGCAATGGAGGCAAGCTTATTGTCTAACAGGATAACTGTGTGGTATAAAGGAATGACTGCAGGAGTAGTGCAGATAGAAGGGAATGATTGGCAGAAGAGAGGCATCTGTGTTAACCCTTGAAAAAGCAGTTTTCTTCCTTAGAGTCTGTGCTCTTCATTATCCTTGACTGAGGAAATAAATCAACCGACAATTCATAAAATGTATAACCATGATATTTCTAAACGGAAACTTAGCATACCCTTATGCATGGTAGGTAGAAGCTTTCTCTTACTAGTGAATCACAGACAGATGAAAAATCTGCAAGCCTGTTTCTTAGGTGGTGGAAGATGGACTTTCACTGGAGTTATGTTGATTTATATGAGCTGACAGTCAGCACTTTTATCTTCTGCAGCATTAGAAGACAGTAATAGATAAGTCAAAAAAGGCTTCTCCTTCTACAATGATAAAGAATCGTAAAAATTTTGCATTCCCTATCTGAGGTTATATCAAGTACATAAAATAAGTGAGCTGAAAATATTTATTTCCCATAGACTTCAAAATGAGCTTAGATGTGGTGAGTTCGTTTATATTTTGAATGGAAAAGGGAAATAATGTTGGATAACTTTTTAAATTAATATTTTTAATTAATGTTTCTTTCCTTAGAGAAAAGAGGGAGAGTGTTGAGAAGTGTTAGAAATTAGGTACCTGGATACCTGGGCAAGTAATCCTAGCATTTAAATACGAAGTTAAATATGACTAAATTGTAGATGAATTCTAGCTATGGATCTTTTTTCTCTTATTCACTTTATTCATAGAGGTTTAGGTAGTGATTTGTAGTAAAGATTTGTATTGCTTCCGTAGGTCCCCTTATGACAGTAGGGAGATATGCACTTTGCAGACAAGGACAATAAGTGGTTCACAATTGCACTGTGAATGGGCAGAGGGATGGGAAGAGATACTGGGCTGTCTCCAGTGCTGCATTTGGCATTCCTTTAACCAAAGCTTGAAGTTGTGCTGCTGGACCACCCATCAAGCACCACATATCATGTTGGACTACGGGAGTGCTTCATGATGAGGCTAAAGAGTAAAACTGTGATACATAAGTAAACCTTCAAACCTCCAAAGGAAACCTTTTTTTGAGTGTACAGAAACTCAGTGTTTAAAGGGACAGTTATATCTGTATCTAAGGAAGTATTCAGTACAATAGGATGCAATCATTGCTATGGCAACAATTTTTTCCATATCAGTGGATAAAATTCTGGTTTAAAACTTGTGTCTATAACTTGTAAGTAGACTTATTTATCTTCTGTTTTATTTTCTCCTCTATTCTCAATTACCACAATGCAGCTTGTAAAAAGCACTTGTAAAGAGCACAGTACAACAATTGATGAAGCATATGGGTTCAACAATTCATATATTGACACAATGAATTAAATAGAAAACTAATTAATAATAATTAAAAAAAATATCCTCTATGGCTTCTTTCATCAGAGAAGCTCAAAGAGCTTTACAAATATTAATTAAGCCTCAGAACATTCTGATAAGCATCTCTCACTCCCTCTCGTTTTCCACCTGTAACTAATATTAATTTCTGGATTACAGTGAATCAGAACTGCAATTCAAGAACTGGAAGGGGATAAAACATCTTTGTACTGTTCTAAGTTTACCCACAGATTCACAGCCTGCCCTAGAGAAACCAAATACTGCATTTGATATGCAGAATAATCTGTGCACCTGCCCCTGCACCCTCATTTTCATGAAACATTTATTTGGTCCACAGTGAATGCAGCCATCTTAATCAGATTTTTTTATCGACATATAATCCTTCCCTAATCAGTAAGTTGTATTGATTGTTCTTACTACTACATTTACATTTTAATACACAGATTTAGTCAAAGTGAAGTGATTTTTTTGCTCTTATTTTAAGCAAGTATTCCCAAATCTTAATAAAGAGTTCATATAGTCTAGTGGGCAGAAGGCTGGTCTATGATCTTGAGATCTAATCTTATTTGCAAATGCTTGAATTGTAGCTTTGGAATAATATTTTAATCTTATTACTTCAATTTCCTGCTTTGGAGAAGAGATAAATAGTATTTGTTTATTTACAGGGGTTCTAGAAGGATTATTTAAATGTTGTTTTAAAGACAGTGTAGCTGAGGGCTACATCCATTGTCTCAGAACAGGAATGACACAATTATCTATTTATTGAGGCATTTATTTATCTATTATTCCATGATGAACTTGCTCAGGCTGATCTTGGGCATTTTACAGAGGACAAGTTTTTGATGAGCTACAACCTTGTCAGCAGCTTCAGTTTCCTAGCTTTGCTTTAATCAACTGGAAGAATGCAATAATCTTAATTATTTTTCAGTGTAAAGTCAAATCTTGTCAGGCTTATAGCAAGTACACAGTGTCATTTCCCAAGTGCTGTTTTCTTTGTTTCTTGGAATACCAATTCGTGTTTCACATGGCTGCTCCTCACCTCATTATCCCTTTGTATTTTTGGCCCCCAAAAGGTTCTTCCAATCCAAGAACTTAACTGCTGCAACTAGTCATTCGTACCAGCTTTTCAAATGCAAGATGAATTGGAGCTATCTCTGCAGTCTGACTTGGCGAAAGGAAGAATGTCTAAATTGAAATTATTAATGGAAAGCTGTTTCTTCTGGTTTGTACTGTTATTTCAGACAGTCAAATGATTTCCACTCAAGTGAAGACAACAATATGTGCCACTGGACAAGCTGCATTCGCTTGTTCAGTTCAGTGTGAAAATCACTGATTTAGCAAACAGCCTCTCTGTCTTCAGATGTATTCGTTCTCACCTTCTGAATTTTACGCAGAATTTCATTTTCAGACTGAACTTGGAGATCTTAAGCTAAACCTCTCCTGAATGGGGAAGCAAATGTGAAAGAAAGGAAAGAGGGGTGAGATGAGTTTTAGGTAGCCTATTTCTCTGACAAATATTTGTCACTCATCGGAAAGTTACATGTAATTTAACAGGAATTTAATACCCTGATTTTCTACGAAGGTGCCTCCTGCAGGCTGGCTCTGTGGCACAGGTTCTGACATAGTTATTTGCAGCAGCTCTTGATAAGAAATAAAAGGTGTAAACATGTTCGCTCTGGTTCTCCTGTGGACAACTTTAGAGAAACACAATATTGCTTAATTCCAGTGAATTCTACTTAAATATTTGATTAGCTCTGCAGGTGCATGCACGTCTCTAATTACTCTTGTTTATTCCCCATACTAAGTGTGTTTGTGCAGAGACATCTGAGCCAAATCCTAGATAAAGCCAACTCATGGGCTGGAGCAGCTGGAGTAGCTATGCATCACTCTGAGCATTCATTGAAGGTGCTGGCATCCAACTGGTAGAGCTGGGATGGGTCTGTGTCCCTCCTTCCCAGGCCTTCACCAGCCTGGCAAGTCTCTGCTCGAAGATGCTCTTCCGCTTTCATGACAGGTAGACTCCATCAGCCCCCAGTAGACCAAGTTTCCCAAAGGAAGTCCCATGGTCTAAATAACTGAAAACCTGACTACAGCTTGAAATGGTTTTTGCCATTTAGAAGGTTTTTTAAGGAATCTTTTGATTTCTAAGGACAAGGTAAAAAAAAACAAAACCAAAACATCTTCATCAATTACATTTACCATAAAAAAGTCCTTGCTAGCTGTTGCAGACTGTTTCTTCTTACATAGATCAACATTACATCACAAATGCCATGCCAGAAGGTGCTCATTTAGCAGCTACTTATGAATATAATATCCAGCTACTGATACAGTCATCTCTTTCACATATTTTTGTTGATCCTATAGGATAACATAACATTTATTTATAGCACATACATAAAATCTACCATTTTGGCTGAAGCACCTTAGTAGAGCTATCTTTCAGCATTTCCTTCAGGTTTCACCACTTTGCTATCACTGCGGACTAATTAGCCTTTCCCAGCAGAATGCTTGTGCTAGAATATGAATGAAGTCTTGCAGCATTCCCTTTCAAGCGTGGGATCACTGGGTTAATCTCTACATGAACCAGTTTGGTTACTGAATGGAAGAGCTGCCATGTGGGTTAAAGCTGGTACAGTCAATATATGTTAAGAGATTTAGTAAGACACACTCTTCAGAAGTAGCTTCTTGAGAACCACATGGTCTGAAATAATTTAATAAATCTGATTTACTTTTCTATCTAATTGGAGTGCAGCTTTAATTTCCATAATTTCCAGTTGCTGGACAACAAAGCAATTGAATGTAATTCTTCTCAGTTGTTACCCTGGAAGCTGGCAGAGCAGGGAGGATGCTACTTCAAAGTTTTCCTGATATGATCCAGCTAATATGGAAATATTAAATGAACCCCAAATTATTAACCTGTGGTTTCATTATCTTTTCTCTCACAGAGAACAGCAGCTTGATGCAGAGAACTGTGCAATGTGCCTGCACAGGGGTCGGCATCAGTAAGGCCTCCCCAGTTATACACTGCACCTATTTCCAAAGGAGAAAACTGTCATTTTAAGCAAATATTATTTGCTCTTATGTTTCTTCACTCTGAAATAATAGTTCAACAGCAGTGACTAAAGTTGGTCAAACTTGGTTTGCCTGATTTCTGAGTAAATTTGACAAAGTGGATTCAAACATGTAAATCAAATATTATTTAGTATACCTTCCACTTAGGAAGGGCCATGAAAAAAGCACAGACAGAGGGAAAAGAAAAAGCCTATGAAAAAATAGGAAAAAGAAATGGGGGTGGGGGACACAGAGGAGTTTTTATTAAGTGCCTGCCTATCTTTCCATCGGTATGCAGGCTGAGAGCAATTGCTAGCTATCAGTTAAGTAGCCTAGCAACTAATTTTTAGCCAGAATGCACCTTTCTGCCTGTAGATGATAGTTAGTATTAAAGATATCAAATGTCCTGGGTTTTTTGCTTCAATACAGTCTAAAAATAAACATTAGCTGCAAGGGGAAAGTTGCCAATAAGTAATAAATCTTGCTATGTTCCTAGCACCAAATTTTCACTGCTCATATCCTGCTTGCTGTCTCACATCTTCTGTCTTTACTGTTGCAGTTGTGAAGGGCTTCCATGAAGACACCCTCTTTCATTTGCAGAAGGGGATAGATGAAAATTTTTAAGGAAGGTTAAGCTATATGTCCTCTGTCCTACAGTGGACAAACGAAGGATGAGCCTTTGGCCCCTGCAGCTGCAAGAGGGAAGGTAGGGGATACATCCTGTGCTCAAGAACCATAAGGCAGTCTTTTCAAATTACTTCTTTTACCCACTCCCTCCTCTTTGCTCCATTCTGATAAAGCAGGTAAAACTGAGGTGGCAGCCTGCTCTTATAAGTAATACCTGTCTAACAGGGTAGCTGTGGAGGGCTACATTGAAAGGCTGACAGGATGTGCATAGCAAAGGTACACAATTTCAACAGTTTTTACCTTTTCTTTTTAATTCATTAGTTTGTTCTACAGTAACAAAGATACTGAAAATGTCCTGAGATCTGTTTTTAAGTGTGGCCTCCTGTTAGAGCTAATTTCACTACACCTGAAACATTGCAATCAATATTTTTTTTCCACTGAATATTTTCAATAGAACTGTCTGTTGTTACTTCATCTTTTCCCTTCATGTTTTTCTCTAGCATGGGTTGAAAAATTCTTACTATATGGAAGATGCATACAGAAAGAATTAGTCTTTCTATTCAGTATGCAACGTAATTCAGTGCTTGAATTGCATATTCTGTAATCGTGTATGTACATATACAGCTAAATATGTACTTTTCAGCAGAGATTAACCTCCTAGCAACATATGATATTGTAAGTCTATAGTGTTTACATAACATTTAGCCAAACTAGTAAAATTACAAAATCTGGTGATTTAGAAAACTTATAAAGTTTTTTCAAAACCATGCTATGTCTGCATAGAGGGGATAGTGAGGTCAGCTGGAGTGCTGTTTGTCTTGGCTTCTGTGGATGCTTTGAAGTGCCGCTAAGTAGGGGTGATAGTACTGCTTTGTAGTATTCTCACCAGTTCTGCTCTTGTTTCTCCACCATCTCTAAACAAGCTGTTTTGAAAATTGACAGATCCCTACTGAGTAGAGGTTTAGCCCTGCTAGATCTTGTAAAATAGCAGCAGTGTTAGATGACACTTTTTATGCTTTATCTTCAGTTTCTTGCCAATTTTATTGAAAGCAGCGTGAAGATTTTAAATTTGAGCTGATGGATAAAAATTGTACAGTTGAAAAGGTACAATACATATGACGGGTTTGAGGCTGTTCAACTTCCTATCCTAAATGACTGAACATCAGCTAGTAGTGAAATGGCATTGCAGATCTAGGTCTAGTGAGCTGGCAAATTGGTGTTCCTGGCAATATTAAGAGATGAGAGGTTTTGGGTAGGAAGTATTGTACTATAAATCTGCAGATGTTACTGCAATAGATCTAGTGTCTATTCTTTGGAGATTTAAATAAGAATGTTTAATTGTTCCACTTTAATTCATGTCATGGTTCAGCTTAAGTTACACAATTTTGAGATAATAAGAATGGCTGAATCAAGTTTTATTATCTTCTTCCACATTGCCAGGTTTCCTATAATGCAAATTTTTTCCTCCTGTCAAGGGCTTCAAATCAAAACTTGATTTTTAACTTTTTCATTGGATGAAAATGCAACTGACATAGGGAAAATATTGTCAGAAGTTAAAAAAAAAAAAGAAAAGACTTCTGAATAAAAAAGCGCCATGCTATAAGCAGGAAAACTCATGAGAATACCTATTAAAGGTAATGCTATCACACTGAAAGGAAATCATTAAAAAAATGATCTTCAAACACGTAATTTCCAAGTACTGACTTTACCCAGGAGCTTAAAAGGAAAAAGAAAAGGAGCTTTGAAATTTTTTCCTCCCTTGGTAAAATAACTTCATCAGATGTTTACCATTTTTAATCTTTAGAATGGTATTTTTTATTTTTGTCTCAAAGTACCATGAGAACCACAAACCAAGCCATCTTATTTATCACTTTTCCTGTAATTTTTATCACAAGCTACTGTTACAATAAGATTGAAAAAAAAAATAGAAAAACATTGTCCACACAGTTGTTAAATGTTGATTGTAGTAAGTGATTTTATGAATAATAGTGTGGCATAAAACAGAAATGAATTAATTGTGGTTGCAAATAGCAGGCATTTGCTGTTTTACAAAAGAGGAGAAAATTCTGAGGTCTCTGAAATCTCTTATCTGAAGCTTTGGCATTCTGGCAGGCTGATGAGCCAAAAGAGAATAAAACCACAGGCATGCAGAGGCAGTAGTCTTGTGCACAGTGCCTTTGATGGTGTGTTGGTGGAATAATTTGGCTAAGTATTGGAAACATACCATGTGAGGGCTAAACTCTCTTGACTATGAAGGAGTTCTGTCTGCCTATAGAAGCAGTGCATCTGCTAGTAAGTGTTTATTTTGATTCTTCAGGTATGCATTCAGTGTCTTCCAGATTTAGAGTCTGTGTTTAGAACCAGATAAGTATTCTGCGTAGAATAATAAAAAGACCCTTCAAACATTTTAAGCTGCTTAAGGCCTTACTTAGGCCATATGCTTTGCATATTGAAATACCGTATTCCTCAGAGAGGTTAAACTCACTAATGACATTATTAGCCATTGCCTCTGTCTCATACAGATGCTACAAAATCAGTTGTAAGATCTAGATGATCAGATGTCTAGACAAAAATGTGTAATATCCAAAATAATGCTCACATTGTGTGATTAAAAAATGCAGGGTTGATTTTTATTTTTTCTTAAAAAAGGCTCCTTCCAATAAATATTCAGAGAGCTCTGTTAAAAACAAAATGACAGGATAACAGTATAACTTTTTGTCATGAGAAGTCACTATAGTCTTGTGTTATAGAAACAGTAGTATGGACGCAATCCGTCAGTCTGACACACCTGCTCATAATAACCATTGAATGATCCTGTGAAGTCAATAGCTATAAAGCTGAGTGTGTGTGACATGGACGATGGGCCAGAGCCCATAGTATGCATTATCGAAAAAAAAGAAGGAAGTCATTCTGTGCACATGTATAATGCAGATGATTCCTTGCTTAGTGAAACTGAACAGTCTAGAAAAACACAGTGTGTCTGGAGAGAGGAGATGACAAAGAAACAGGAAAGTGATTATATTTGCTAAAATGTATGCCATTCACACAATAACATAAATATAATTTTTTTTTTAACAATGTCTAATATTGTTGTGCTCTGTGGCTTTCTGCCTGAGCACGCACCTTTCATGTTACTTTTGGTATATTTTGGTTGATACTTAAATTTGCCAGTTTTTAGCAAGAAAAACTATAGCACAATGACTTTATGGAGGCTGTAAATTATGCATCTTATTCTTTCTTTTGAAAGACTGCTTATCATAAAAGAACTTCTTAGTGCTTTATTGCAGAGAGCTCAGGACACGAAACATGAGGTTTTAAGATGACATTGCTGCACTGTAGAAAGTCTTTATAGAAGTGCAGGTGCGAGAAAAACTTGATCTGTGATTACCCTAACCAGTCACATTTGTCTGCTTGCTTTAAAGCTTCTTTTAATCACAGGTTATAGTCTTTGATGTGCATAGCTACCTTTCATCCCTTTTCCAAAATTCTCTTCTCTGCCTTCCTTACATGCCAAAAACATAATTCTCAGTGCTGCTAAAATCCATGTATTGGACTTTATTTGTGTACTCAGAAAGTTTTACAATTTTAACTTCAAATTATTTCATTTCAATTCTAGTCTTACTGTAAGTAGCAACTGAACCCTTACTTTTAACCTTTGTCTTTAAAATATTTTCTTCTATGTTGTTAAGGTTTATTTTTATTGCACATTGGGTCACTTTGCTTTATCAGCTCATTACAATTCAAAAAAAGCTAGCAAAACCTTTTAATGATTTGTTAATTAAATACTAACATCTTTCAAAACTTTATAAAGGACTTGTATGTGGATTAAATTCTGCCATTTAGACTAGCATGCTGTGGATATCTCTGCTGCAGTGCTGATGCCTTTCCTTCTCCTTGTCAGGTTTCCATCTGTCATAGCTGACACGTCTTAATCTCATGCATATTGCTCTGGTTTCACCGGGATTACTTTCAGAGTAAAATATGGTCTAGCATAAGGTAGGCCAATGTGATCTCATCCCTCACTCCCTGTCTAAGGATACATCCAGGCAGCAAATGGAGCACATTCACAATGAATCAGCATTAGAGAACTTAAAGGCTGTGTCAGAAACCTGCTGGGGCCTGATTTGGTTTTGAAGTGTGTGGCATAAAGGGCAACAGGCTAGATAGCCAATGTATATATATATAGGAAGCCATACCTTTATATCTTTTACACCTATTTTTTACCCGAATTTTTCCTTCTTTGTAAGACATGGACTTGTTGAGGGGCTATTAGAGATTTTTTTTTAAAATGAGTCTTTAATCTGCCAGTCCATGCTATTTGTACTTTAATCTTCATATTGTAATCATCCTTAACAACAGGAGCCTTAGAAAGTAACCGTGCATTAAATGTTTATTGCAATGGAACATAAGTTACATATATCATTACAAGTATTAAAACCTGGGCCTAAATTTGGAAAATGTACCAGCTCTGCAGATCTATGATTCATTCAGTCAGAAGTATTTGGTATCAAGGATCAACTGATGGAAATTAGAGAAACAATAGGTGGCTCTGAGCTTTTTCATTTCCTTTTTTTCTACCCAGTTGACAGCAAAATCCAACAATAATAGAGTGAGCTACAATAACATCTAATGATTTTCTGGGAAGCAGGGAATATACTTCGGCAGGGAACCAGAAGCCATGTCATACTGATGCTTAATGTCCTGAAGTTTAAAACCTAAAACCTCAGCAGCTGGTGACTAAGACATGCTGAGGAAGAAATAAGTAGCCCTGCACTTATTCACTAACTCATATTTTACTGAAATTGGTAACATCCTATTTTCAAAACACTGAATAACCACACAGAAATGTGGAGAGGTTTATGCCAATTTTAATCCACATGAGGGTTACAGGAAGTTATTTCTTGGAAACTATGTCAGGCGTCTTTGGCTATTCAATTTAAGCATGTTTCCTAGGCTGTTGTTTTCAGTAAATTTAAATGAAAAATGTGTATTTAGTAATTTTAAAACAAAACTTTAAACAAAACATATTATTTCATGTGACCAAGTGCAAAACAAGCTATGGAGGAACACAGTGGCAGAAACAGAAGCCTTTCCACTGAGCTGCACTTAGCGGCATACCTTGAGGCAGCGGTCAGGCTGCACTCTCAGCTCAGCCCACTGCAGCTTCTGGTTTAGCAGTTAGATACAAGGAGTCACTGCTGATGGCATGAGCTGGTTTCCACAGGTCACTCATTCAGAATAGGAGTCACTTGCTTAAACTGCAGGGCTAGTACCTTGTTAGATGGCTTTGGTGTCCAGGTTACCTGCAGAGGGCTGGCAAATACAAGACAGGGCACAGATGATACTGTACCCTTTGGGGAGGGAGCAGAAGGCAGGAGATCCAATCTACAGCATCAAAAAATTATGCTATATTCTTGTGGTTTGGAAGCCAGGACCTGTTTCTGGTGGTCAGAGACAACCAGATAACACCATCAAAAACAGAAAAAGAAAAGTATACTGTGAACAGAACTACTTAGTTTAGGTAACTTGTCTATAAGCCTGGGCTTAATTCTATTACCTTCTGCGAGAAAGAGATCAGGCCCAAAATATTTACGTATGATGTCATTTATTTACTTCATCCTTGCAGAAGGAAAAATAAAGTCATCCTGCCTATCTATTTATATGCATTTGGAAAATGTCATTCCCCCAGTTCATTCCCTCATTTATTCACACCAAAGTTCTCCATCTGTATATCAGTACCATTACAAGGAGATACATTTCTCTGAATGTATACTGTAGATGTGGAGTGGGGATTTTTGCCTTCTTTTTTCTACCTCCTCAGCTTAAATAAAGCACACAGCTATTAAAAAGATGTGGTCCCTATGCAGTACCTGCAAAAGAAGATTGCTGTTGCATTAGAATGGAGTGATACGTTGAATGATTAAAATCTATTTACGCATGTTCTGATACATGCAGGTGTAAAAATAACTATGAGTACATACTTTTTATATGTAAAACCTTAGGGTGTTTTTTCTGGTGCTTTGGTAGTTGCCAAATATGAGTTGTAACAGAGCAGTCTACAGCAAGAGCTTGATCTCCTAAGATGGGTTTGTACCCACTATTATGAACATTATTAACCTCTGTATTAATTATCCAATTTAGGAAGTTTTGAACGTGGGAATGGCAGCAACAGTTTCATGCTGAAAAAAAACTGTGATAAATATTTTTTGGGGTTTTGTTTGTTTGTTTGCTTGTTTTGGTTTGTTTTTCATTTTGTTTGGCTGTTCTGTGAAATGTATCTTCTTTCCTACTTCTTAAAACTTTGAGCTAAAAGCCCAGGACGTCTGTGGAACATTTGGTACATAAGACTGCTACATTGACTATAATTTTTAATATTTCAATATTCTTATGGGTGTTGAATCATTTTAATGTGTAGGACTTTGCATGCTTAACTCCTTACACATGGAGTTGATAATACACCTCTAAATTTTAGTGACAGATGGACTGATACAATTTGGATGATGATGTGATAATTTGAATAAAATGACAGGTGTACTTCATGCATGATGCAGAAATGGTATGTTATATTTGTTGCTAGAGAGGAAATAGTCATATGGTATCTCAAATACAAGAATCTACTTTGTGAGGTGAAAATCTGTAGGAATGAAAACATGTCGGTATGTAAGAGATGTGACATTAACTCTTTCACAGCTATTATGTGTGTCTTAGCTAAACTTGTCTGAGTTTATTTGCAAAGAATATATCTAATTATTCAGTTAGACTTAATAACAGAGTGCAAATACAAACCAAATTTAAATACCTTGTAATTAAACAAAATACAGTATTTGGGGTTTGATACTGATAAAATGGATAAATCATGTAATCAGAAGTTTAGTATATTTCTAGCTGAACTTATTTGATTTCTGAATAGATTTGGGAAGCTTTTTTGTAACTAATGAAGCATACCACTGGCATGAAGATTTATTGCATTGCTTAACTCTTGAATGTCTAGCAACATAAAAAAATCCTCAGAGAGAAAGGAGTCATAGCTAGTCCATAGGAAATAGCTGAGGTACAGACCTGGCATGTGGGAGACGTGCTCTGTGACTTTTATCATTTCCCTGAATCCCCAGTGAGCATCCTGCCCACCAGCCGCTGATATCCTTGGAGCTATTCTACTTCCCAGATTAACCTCAATCTCTCAGGTGTCACACACCTGTCTCAACCACCACTGCATTTTATTTCATTCTAAAGGAAGAAAATAAAAATCTCCATTCTCAGCACAAGTAGGGAAGATACTTCAAATCCTCACAAAACTGTCATAAAGCTCTGATTCCTTGGGTAGGATTTGAGCTGACTCCTTTTTTCATGACTGGTACTTGTGATCTGGGAACAAAAGCTCTCTTGTACTTAATCTGTGTTAGATGTTTCTTGGGCCACAGTTGCAAACATGTGTAGGTCAGAGAATAAAGCTAACCATGCAATATTTTTTCACCCATTTGAAGTGCCTATTAACACCACCTGGAACATTAATGAAGTGTAGAATTGAAGATCTAGGGAAGTTTTTATAGTGCTAGCTTTTTTTCTTCTGTCTCTTGTAGGTAACAAGAGCAGTAAAATGTATTTAAGCAATAAGAATGAAGATTAATAATAAATATGAAGTAGAAATTATTTTATTTTTAAAATGCTGAAATAGAAATACAGTTAAAAGTTGAGACATGTCTACCTCAGATCACTTACAAGTGGTGATCTAAAAGAAGAAACCCTTTTGGATCCTAAAACGTTTTACATGCTTAGGTTTCTCCTTTTTTAATTTCTTTAAAAGCTTGTGGGGAGATCTAAGCTTTCATCTCAGTTAATCTGAAAGATCTTAGCATTGTGCTTTAATGTTACATCAAAGATATTGTAACACTTTAAATTTAACTACTGTGCCTTTTCAAATAGGAGTTGTATTTTATCATGTTTTCTGTAAGGAAGCAGTAGATTTCAGCTGATGAATGAAATGTTTTCAAATGTTTACTTAAAAAATCCCAAGAGAGGTATAAAGTATATATGTAAGGAGCCTATTTCAAATTCTTGAAATGCATACAGTAAAGAGGGGGAAAAACCCATGGGAAATCTACTTTTTAAGTGTTCGTGAATAGTACCTCTGCCCTCTTAAATGATTAGTACATTGGTTTCCCATTGCAAACGTGAATTACAATCCTGTGGAAACTATATGCTGCTGATATAAGCCTTTCTCTTCTTTGCTTATCTATGGAAATAAAATTTGTTATACTATTTGTATTTGTTGCTGGTATGGGCTGGTATGTGATTACAACACAAATGCGGGATAAAGTGTATTTTCTGAGCAGTATGGAAGGTTGTACCTCTGCTTACAGTCTGGTGTTCGCTGACTTTGTTGATCATTGAAACATTTGTTTATGGAGGGGAAAAAAATGAAAAGCTGGTAGCTGAACTTCAATAACGAAATTAGGAGGATTAGACATTTTCCTCTCACAAAAGATGATGCTTTAAGATGGTGAATTTGAAAGAGGGAAGGTTAATAGTTGGAAACACAAGGAAATGTAGCAACAGATTTGGTTTGATCTTCATTTTTGTTACATGTTTGATTCTCAGTAATTATTCTGTTCATATTTAGTGGTTTTGTGCCAAAATAGAAAGACTATTTCATATATAGGTTTAATCGGTCCAAAAGGAGGGGAAAGGACTAATGTTTTCTGAGAGTTTTTCCCAATGGAAGAGTGCTTCTGATCCTACTTAAATGAATAAGGCTTGACTTCGGGTGGCAGAAATCATGTTCTCAAATTGTATGGGCTGCTCAATACACCTCATCTGTCTTTCACAAAGGTGGAGAGGAGGAACACCATTTATTACTTGTAGCAGGCAATGGTATGATTTTGTGATCCATTAACCTTAACAATTAATGTGTCAGGTTTTGAGTCACTATAGTGGGAAGTGTCAGTAAAACTAAGCATCTATATAGAGCCCAGAAGACGTTCATACCAACCACACCAATTTTCAAAGGTTTTATCTTTTTATTTCCTTTTTGTCTAAGTATTAGGTATATTGTTTGATATGTTGTACAATTAAGACAAAAATGAAAACAAATACTCAAAATACAGGTAATATATGAAGTATACCCTCCATTCTAGCAAGCAGAGGATTAATTTTATATATATAGTATAATAGATAGCAATGCATAGTAATATGCGTGATTCCATTCTCCGTATTCAATATGAAGCTCCTCTAAATAGCCTGATCCAAACCATAAAAAACAAGCCTAACATAAGTCCTGAAGTAACTTCACATTATTCTTAAATTGTCCATAAGGTTATAATCCCTTTTTTATGACTGCTGTGCACAATTACTTTTGTAGCTGTGAATTCTATTTCTTTCTTCATTTCAATTCCACAATAAAATAATTGAAATTTTCAGATTAACCAAGCTACATTTGTCAATCTATTTTGTTGTTATATCTCATTTTATTAGTAGCTTTAAAAGTGTTTTTAAGCATTTGATCATGTTATCTGATCAGAGCATTTCCGCTGTTAGGCTTTCAGCATCAGTGCTGTGTCAGTACACAGTCAAGCATTAAGGCTTTGTTGTTTGAACTAACAACACAACTGCAACAGAAATTTATTTTTCCTTTAACTTCCAAGGGGAAGGGATGAAATTATTAATCAAATTGCTTAGATAGAAGATAACTCACCTACAAAGTGATTTATTTTTTTCTCAGATCTTTTAGACTTGGATGCAAACAGGATATTCTCTTGCGCTTGAAAGGCTGACTGGTAGATATGACATGGTCAGATGCCTGAAGGAACAATAATTATCCCTCTAGTGTATTATTGCACAGGCTATTTTCCAACACGATAGCAGAAAAAGTAATCTGTTCTTATTATATTTTCATCACTACAATTTGCAAAGCTCATCTCTTGTGCTTCACATAAAACCATCAAGCATTTAAAAATTATATTAGGTCTTGAAGGGGATAATTTTGTGTAACCTTTTTGTGCTTTCTTTTAAAGTTAACTATTGTTGGGTTCTGTAAATCACTTGTATTGTTAACTTTGCCAAGTGCTTTATAATGAGCATACTACTAATAATACTACTATATTTCTTCATACTATTATAAGTATTTTTTTAATATTGACTTAAATCTGCATCTTTGCCAAGTGGTGAAAATTACTTACTGCTCCCAGTTTGCCTCTCTCCCTAGATATTTCAAATTCAAGTTTTGTAAATTTGCAGGTTGCTCTTTCATTGCTTTGATATTTGATGGCTTGATCACCTTTCAGATAGTGGAACAATATATAAATTCTATGAATGTATTTGCTATTCCATTAGATAAGCCCTTATGAACATCTGATCTTCTGTACTTTCCTCACTTAGACTTGATTCTAAGAAAGCATGTCAGATTTCCTGTCTGTGTTTTCTGATGCTAAGATAGGCTTGTGTTTTCTGTCAAGGAAAACACTGTATATTGATGCTGTTATGTATATAACTATAAAACTCTTATCAGATGTCTCTTCCATTGCAAAACATTTTTCAACGGAAGTAGAAAACTTACTCCAAATCATGATGAAAAGGTTTTTGATTAATTTTTTCCCCTGCTATTACGTCTCTGGCAGAGTGTCTTTGCTGTCTACTTTGAATGCATGCTTTTGGGCAAATACTATCACATGGAGTGTTAACATTTGGTTGAGTCTTGTAAATTTAATCTGGTTTTCAGGCGGGATGTGGAAATCAATAGGAAAATATTTCTGTGTTTACCTAAAACATTTCAACGTCAAATAACAAAGGTCTATTGAAATGGCAAATGCAGGACAAATGCAATAAGAAATGTAAAAAGGTGGCATAAGGATTTGAAAACATCCTCATGTTGCACAATCTTGTGTTAAGTCGTATTTCATAATGAGAGAGTAATGCAATGATAATGGGAGATGATGGCCCACATGGTAGGTGCTTGGGAACAAGTATTTGTAGGACTGCCTTGTGCATACTATTTTGGCGTATTGGCAGTTCTGAGGAGAAAATATAAGCCAGGTTAAGATGCAGACATGATTGTTATTTGGTAAATGAATCTTTTTTCTGGAAATCAGATATAACTCTTGTTCTATTACATGCTATCAAGCTTACAGTACTTACATTCCTGGATTCAATAGAATTGATATAGAAAATTACTAATTGGCTATGTTGTTACATTACAAGATGATTCATTTTCTCTGTCTATTAGAACAGCTGTAGTTGTTTATTTGCATCCAAAGGATGCGTAATATGAAAGCTGAAGGTAAGCAGTATTAAGCGGTACTATGGGGACAAATGAGAACTTAACTCCATCACATTATTTTTATATATATATATTTTCTAGTGCTATTAGTAGGAAAAAAAAATAAATTGTAAGCAGTCTCTTTTTAACTACTTTAATTGATCTTCCTCTGTAAAGTTTCTTAAACCTTTTTCTTCTACCAACCATTTCCATTAATTTCCTGAATATCAGATTTGAACTTTGCCGAAGTGTGAATCTGAACAGACATATAAAGCTACAATAAAACATTTGAAGACTGAAGAAACAAGATTTAGGCATTAGCAGAGAGGGTTATGTAACTGAAAATCCTTCATAAAGTGAAATTAAACTATTTTGTGAAAATGCTTGGAATTATCATGGTCCACTTGGTTCCAAGCTGGAAACAAAACTATATGTTATTGGCAGCTGTCTTTTACACTTTTTATTTGCTTTGTTTGATTTAATCTTTTGTTCTGCTTATTTCTGTTTCGTTATACTGAATTGTGCCACTGAAAGAGAAAATGAGTTTCAGGATTAGTAGCTATGTTTCTAACAGTCAGTACTACCGCAGCAATGATCAGGATCTCTTATATTGCATAATACTGTTCATTTCACATTTTTCCAAAGTGCTTTAGTAGCTTAAACTTTAGATTGGGATTACTTCAGCTCTTCCTGGGTAAAGTTTACACTAGGATCAAATAAATAATATCCTTAATTTGTTTAAGACAAAAAAAGAAAAAAAAAATTAGAGCTTATCTTACTCAGATGGGAATTTACAGAGGAATTTAGGGAATAAGGGGAATTTATTCCTCATTTAAAATTCAAGTGTGACATTGCTTTTACTGCAAATATTCTGACAATGCCACAGAAAAAATTTAATGATCATGGAAATGCACACTTTCCTGAATACCTGTCCCAGCCATAGGGAACCCAGCTGCTTGGCTCCTGGGGGCAGAAAGGACTGCAATCCTCATGGCTGAGATGCAACATCTTGTGCCTCTGGTAAATATTTTAAATAATCCAGGTAAAAATGTAGACAGAGGTTGAGCATCATCTTCAAAAAACAGATGTGCAAGCTCGTAAGGATTGGGCTGAGGAGTGCAATAGCCACAAAAAGGCAATGAATTACAGAAAATGATAATACTTAAGTATACAGAAGAGATGCTAATTTAAAATTAGCCTGAATTATAAAACAATATCAAGCCTTTCTAAAGCTGTAAATAGGTTATTTTTCAATTTCTGATTCCTCCGGAACTGGAGACCGTAGAACAGCCAGATCCTCAGCTTGACTTGCTATTATTTTCTTAGGAGCCTTTTATTTGAACACAGCATCCTTCAACTATTCAACAGAAGACCTTGAACTCTGCTTCTGCTCATAGCAGAGGTTATGCTGGGAATACTTCTGATAACACTTCTTTTCTTGAAGGGATGCTTCTAGAATATATATGCTACTTGTTCCCTTGGAGACTGACATGCAGTCAGCACAATGGCTCTATAGCACCTGTAAATCAAACTTCAAAAGAAGACAGTATCTTTGTTAGTGGAAATGGTATGCATGATGATCAAAGAGGAGCGTTTTGCTTTCTACTTATCTTCCAGAGAACAAAATGATAGTAGTCCCATATAGAGGCTGGCGGTCTAGGGACTATGATATTATGTCAAATGATGAAGGCTGGGCAGACTATCTGTGTGGCAGAGCTTAGACTGCTTGGAGATTTTATCAACACGTAGCACAGGGCTGCGTTTAACTTGTAGGCAATAAGGCCTTGTTTTGAAATGGTTTTGTGGATACAGTAGTTAGGGAGACTATAATATAAGCAGCATTAACTGTTTAGATAGGAAAAGACATTTTCAGAATTCTGATCAGCTTGAGCATTCCTTTAGCAACTTCTTCCATGTTATCACAGATCTTGTAATCTTAACATATCCCCTTTATTTACCATTACTGCATGAAAAGGTGGAAACCATACACACTGTGGAGATGAGTTTGGATCTGTTTTCTGCAACTCACTTTATCCTTCTCCTCTGTTCTTAACAGCATTGTTAAGGGATGTGTCCTAATGGCTTCCTATTCATTTCCCTTATGTCAATGTTTTAAAATGTTATTAGTTTTCGCAGTTAGAAATTTGGTCAACATTTAGCTTCCCAGCTCTCACACAGAAACAAAATTAAAGGATATATTTGCTTTTAGATTAACTACAGATTCAAAAAGGGCTGAAAATACATAATTGGAGCCTCAACTTGCGAACAAATGATGTACTACAAGTGAAGAAAAAAAGGATTCCCATTGGAACAGACACATGGGAATACAGTCTAACAACACTTGGTCAAATGATATGTATATAATCCTTATTATTCCCACTTTAGAACCAGTGCTGTTCCTGCCAATGTCAACATCCAGATTTACTGTGACTCCTTTTAGGGACAAGTTCTCTAGAGTAAATCCACAGTTAAAAATTTCCAGCTGAAGATACAAACAATTTAACAAAAGTACCAAATGCCCTTTACAGTTTGCAAATTTTAAGGCTCCGATGCTCAAATGTTTGATTAGATAATGCTGTGGACTGCTCATCTACTGAGCCTACTGGCTGAGAATATCCTTTTGACAGCTTACCCCTTGCTTCGTAAGGCAGGTGAGCAAGGGAACCCCCACAGTGAAAGTAAATGGTTATTCCAGTTTACCATGGCATTTCCAAGGGGAAATAGGGTGATGCAGTCACCTACTCTGTGATTTTATAATCCATAGCTTTAGAATGCGGTATATTAACATCTACAGTGAGCAAAGCTGAAGCTGAATGACTTTTGATCAGGTCTTATGTGTAGCCATAGGACAGTCCTAATTCTTGTATTGTTTTCTGCAGCCTTCTATTATACTTTGATGCTGTTAGGACATGGCCATTTTTTCTTCTTGGATCCCATACCTCCATCAGCCACTCCTTAAAGGCTTCTAGGAATTAAGCAGAATGTATTAATTTCATCCTGTAAGAGGCTTTATCGTGTCTGTATGATGAAGTTGCATATCTGCAAAGTGAGTTAATCTTCACTTTGCATTTTCTCCCACACACTGCAGTTTTCAAAATGTCTTAGTTTAGTTTATGTTATCACTGAGCGTGTGTAGGTATCAGATCTTTTGTTAGCATGTCAGCTTTGTCTCAATTCCTAGCATAGCAATTGTCTGACCAGATTGTTTTGGCCTATAGTACTATCCAAATAGCAGTGCTTCCCATGAATTATGTGAAACACACTCTAATTTTTAAGGTACTGCTAAAGACCATCCACGACTGTCTTCTACATAAGAAAAAACAGTCTACCAATATATACTGGACAACGTCTCTTCTAACAGGTTTGAGGACACCTGAATATAGATCATGTGTCAGATGTACATTTGAGTAGATGCTTGGAAGGACCCTTTAACGTCCTTTTGATGAAAGCAAGAAGAAGATGATGGACTTGAGAAAACCTCAAACATTTTATAACCTTCTTGCAGTCCAAAAATGAGGCAATAGCAGAAGTAGGATATAAATCAGGTTAATTTTTTCTCAGACTGATTTCAACATGCTTAGCAGTAGCCATTCTATCTTCACGAAAACAACACACAAAACACAGCTCAGCTCCTACTGAATCACCAAACTGTCCCTTCTCAGTTACCCTCTGAATGTCATTCAGTCCTACATACTTGGTTTTTGTCTCACTGTCATCTTATTTTTATCAGTGGTTGCTACAACACTCAGTGAGTGTGCACATGCTGTTGCGAAGAACTCTTATATGTGTCACTTGTCAGGATAAAACAGTCTACAAGAAATAATTAAAGGTGCCCATCACAAAACGTGATGTACCTAAGTCACTGACATAGGTTGAAAACAAAGCTGCAAACATACCTTGCCTGTTAGGTGGAAATAAGACGTAACTGATTTGGAGAACCTATAATGAGTGTTACACTGACGAAGTGCAAAAAACTCTCTAGAAATTAATTATTATTATATTGCCCCCCTGTGTGCTGATTTTGTAGCTATATGAGTCTGGGCTGCTTGTGAACTTATATGCACAATCTAGATGTTTTTATTTTTCCATCAGAATGACAGCCTATCAGTGCCCTCCCAGTTTTTAAGTTGTTAGGTATGAAAATAATTAGCACATTATAGCTCACATGAAACTCTTTAAAGAACATTAATTAAATGTTCAATATAAAAGGGTTTTGTCTTGCCTTGATGTACAGGCTAAACTTCTATTAGCACTAATAGAACTTGCATATGTTCGATGAAAAGAAAACAAGACCACAGTTTGTCAGGGGAATCTTGAGAGAAATTAAGTTCCTGTATTATAAATAAGATTTACATGGATAGATGTTACAAATACAAAAAAAAAAAAAAAAGAAAAAAAATCTGACAGTTTATATTGTGAAAAAGATATTTTAAACTAATTATTTGGTAGTAGCTTGTTTCTAATTGTTTAGTTTTCATGTGTTCATATATTTTGTAGTATCCACAGGTCTTATCTAGATAAAGTCTTTGCTATATTTGGTGCTTTACAAACATGTAGTGAAAATACTACCCCAAAGATATTACAGTATTAATTTTACCTAGAGTCCAAGCAATCCCTAAGGATGTGTAGTACATTTAGTTCTTGCATAAGTATTTGCTATCGATTCCTTATAAGCTTCAGTGAAACATTGAATAAGCTACTTTTCCTTACTGGATCTGATTACATGAGTTAACCATAACATTTGTACCTGTTTATTAATATTAC
Source organism: Coracopsis vasa (assembly GCA_026283785.1). Lineage (NCBI taxonomy): Eukaryota > Metazoa > Chordata > Aves > Psittaciformes > Psittacidae > Coracopsis > Coracopsis vasa. The sequence goes on along the minus strand of JANHGB010011520.1, from coordinate 17,749 downwards.
TAATGTGTCCTTTAATAATCATGTAGAGAGGAAACAGCATCTATCACTTAGATCAGGGGTATATGTTGCATATTAAAAGACCATATTGACAGAACAAATCTGGTTATTGTAATTGTTAGTTAAATAAGCATTTTGTTTCTTGCAGTTTTTCAATTCTATCCTGCCAGAAAAAATTGAATTCCTTCTCATCTAACTAATAACTAGCTGAGCAGGAATAATTCACAAATGATTTCAAGAGTCAAGAGAATCTGTAGTGTGTTTTCATGATGTAGAAAAACAAAATTCTGGTCCTAAAGAATTCTAATTGGAATTTCTATAATCTGAAATTATTTTTTCCATGATTCAGTAAATTCTGAAAAGATAGAATATTTCCGAACATTAAAAATAATTTTCAGTAGGTGATGACTAAAATGTCACCTTACTCCTATAGTAAGGAATACTTTTACTTTTTAATATCTTGTAGAGCATCAATTCGTTAATTTTTCAAATGCAAATGTTTTAATGCTGCTGTGCTTAATGTTTGTGTGTGCATATACTGATTTATATAATCCATGGAAGGACATCAAACCTAGAGCCATAAACTATATGAAATAATGTATCTGTAACAACACAATTTACCACAATGGGAAAAAAATATATGATTCCACTTTGATTTTTGTATTTTGCATTGGGTTGATCTCTTCAGTATAGCTTATTAATTAATATCAAGTGTGTGAGATGCAAATAAGTGTAATTTTTAATTATGAAGCATTGACTTTTTGTACACACTAAGGAGGCCCCAGATTTCCTAAGGAGTACCTGCAGGGACAGGACAGGGACAGCCTGTTCTCCTGAGCTAGTCGTGTCACAGATGAAAGGGCTGGGTAGTTGTGAAAGACTGGTAGCAGCAGCAAGAAAGAAGCAGTTTTAGTGATTTTCCTCTAGCAGGTACGCCTTATTGAAAGGTTGTGACTCTGCTGCCTAACAGCTGGACTAGATCCAAATAAAGAGGAAGCCTTCAGAGACCATATCTTCTATTTTCAAATAATACCAGGTCAACAATTGCTAAATTCTTCCTGTTTATATCTTGAGGTATTCTAGAGAACATGACATCTCTGGATGATCCATGCATGGCTTCACACCTGAGGAGCTACCACATCTGATGAGCTACCACGTCTGATATGCCTAACAGAACCTCATAGTTAAATTACCCTTTCTGCAGTGCAGCCACTTGATGCTTTTCGCAGGAATCTGTTGGGCAGTAGTGGCTACAGATGCTTTGTACCTCCTGTGTTTTGCTGGCAAGAAGGTTTGTACTAGGATAATACTGGTGGCACATACCAGCTATTGGCCTGCTCTAGTTATGCTCTACACCCCTCCCTGTTCCCACCTGGTTGTTACAGCATGAGATTGTAAAAGTAACAACAGGGAGTCATTTTAGCAATTCTCCACTGCACAAGTCCTGTTGAACCAGTAATTAAATAAACCTTCATGTCTCTGGGGTTTTATGGATGTCATGATTTAAATGCAGCTGGTAACTCAGTATCACGCAGCCACTTGCTCGCCCCTCCTCACTGCCAAAAACAAGGGGAGAGAACATAAAACTAAAAGGGGAAAGGGAAAAAGAAAAAAAAACAGGCAATAAACATAAGTGATACACAGCACAGTTGCTCACGCCATGCCAACCAATACCCAGCCTGATCATAGCAGCAATCGATCCTGTTCGGGTAACTCCCAATTTTATATACTGGGCATGACGTGGTGTGGTATGGAATAACCCTTTGGCTAGTTTGGGTCAGGTGTGTTGTATCTGCTCCCTCCCAGCTTCTTGTGCACCTTCCCACTGACAGAGCATGAGACTGAAAAGTCCTTGATCAGGGTAAGCATTACTTGGCAACAACTAAAACATCAGTGTGTTATCAGCATCATTCTCAAACTAAAGCAAAAACATAGCACTGTTATCAACTACTAGGAAGAAAACTAACTCTATCCCAGCTGAAACTAGGACAATGGGTTATAGAGCTGGGACAGAACACCAAAATAATCCCCACTAACAACAAAAAATGTTTGTTTACAGCGAGCCACCAGATCAGCGACTAGCAGCAATGTGTTTCACAAGATCATTGAAGCCAGAAATAGCTGGGGTCCATTTCTGAGGAACTCTTTCCCGTATAAAAGACATTCTTGTTTTTCACAAGCTTTCAAGATTAGACCTGGAAAAAAAAAACCAAAAAAAGGTCAGTAAGATATCTAAAAAGGGTTCTCTTTAAAAATGCTCATAGAACTGAGCTTCTAAAATATTTGTTTTCACGCCCTTCCTGTTGCTGGTTGTTCACTAGAATCAAGATAAGCTAATTTGCCTAGTATTTGCTGGAAACAGAAAGTAATACATATAAAGCAAGGAGTTCCAGAAACATTGTTAATTTACAACCAGTTTAGATATTTTTGCATCTTGTTTATGCTATTAGTTCAGATGCCAGTTAATTGAACTGCAAACTTCATATTGATGCTGTTGTAACTAATGTTTTCATGTCCAGGTACATGTATTCCAGTGTTGTGAGTCTTGGCCATTTTTGGTTTAGGGTTTGGTTTTGGGGTTTTATTTTAATTTTATTTTGTTGGATGATTCAAATATTTATTTCATATCTTCCTGGAATTTTTTCTTACATTGTGAACATGTTTGCATTTAAATATATAGATGGCAAAGTGCAAGTTAAACTGCTGAACTTTTTTTTTTTAAGAAATTGGGCCTAAATAATTGGGATATAAAGATTTCCTTTCAGTACCACATGGTTAATGAATCTATATAGTTGTCAGTTTTCAGTATGAAATCAAAGCTCACTAGCTGATCTGCTTACAAGAACTTGGTTTTAAAAGACAAAACTTCAAAGACTGAATTGGAGGATGAACAAGAAGGATTTCAAAGTTGGTTTTTGGATTTTTTTTTCCAGCAAATAGATTCATGACCAAAGGTACCATGGAGATCACTTGTGCTTTTACAAAAAAGCAATACTTTCATAATAATTATAAGCAAAACAAGCTAAAATTAAATCAAACAAACAAAAAGTTCACCCCAAAAAACAGGACAAAAAAACCCTAAAAGTGTGAAAGAAAAAGGAATGTTGTGGGGGCCTGTGAAAACAAAGTATTATCTAATCTTCTTGAGTTTCTAGGCTAGCTGCTGGAACAGGCAGTGTGATTTTTACCCTCTTCACTAAGCAGCAATTGCAGAGTTAATAAGTCTCTGATGTTAGCAAGTGGGTGGCATTTACTTTTATAATAATGGGGCTGTCTCTAAAATGAAGGCATCACAGATCATGATTGTGTACCTTACCTATTGAGGCAGGAGCAGTAAAGATTTTAAATGGATTTAAGCAGAATGTTAACTAAAAACATTTTGCTGTGTCCCAAGAATGTCATTTGTTCTAATTATGGAATGGCAAATAAGAAGTAGAAATGATGCTGTGCTGGGGTGGTGATGGTGACTCAATGTTCAGTATTCACTGTAGAGCTGGCTGTCAGAAAGCATTTCTTTTTAATCATACTTGGGTGCTACTTTTCTGACTCACTGCATCTTGTAAATGAAAAAAGAAACATAAGCTATATCCATAAGTGCCATGTTATTTAATTCCAACAATGTCTGGAGTATTTGCTTAGTTACTGAGCCCTTTGAAGTGTTAGGCCCTTGCTTGGTAGTGATAGTAGTAATGCATAGCAGGTTACTGATAGTTTAGATATTACTGTGGGATCAAGTGCCATGCTTCAGCAATAATAACAATAATAGCAAAGATAGTGGCTTATTATTATAACAGAAATTAAATCTCATCTACAACTCTTTTACATGGGTTTTAAACAGAGAAGCACATCCACAGCATTAAAAAGAGTGGAAGACTTACCATAAAAATAATTTTAATCTTGTTCCATAGTGAATTCTTGGCTGTGAACAGGAAAACACATAACTAGTCAACCAGTGAGCAAACATTAAAAGTTACTCATTTTCAGGAATGCTGTTTGCTTTTTTTCTCAAGACACTTGAGTGTTATCTCATTTCCTTTTTACATCAGAAAGAGTTGTAATTCTGTATAGTCATTTGCTATGATACAATGTAAGCTATTCACATATATTTTAGGCTTTATATATTAAAAGTTTTATTTGTGGTTATTTCAGCATTTGCTCACACCTGGGAGATGTTGAGCAACACTCGTCACCCACGTGGAGCAGAGAGATAATTCTGAGCCTCTTCAGAGGAGGAAATGGGCCTCTTGAAATCAACTTCCCAATTTCTTTAGTGTCAGAGTAACAGGGAATCTTTTATCTCTATTTACATTGATGCTTAAAAGTGCCCAGCTTGTTAACTAATGATACATTACAGAGAAGAGACAGTCAATGGCTGGGCTGCAATTGATACGTGTTTCTTTAAATTTTTCCCTTGGGAACTCTCTCCGCTCCTTTTTAAGACTTTTTTTTTTTTTTCCCTACACACTCTCTTTCATTTTACTTTATTATTTTTGTCTAAATCTTAGAATATTGTCCATAATAGCCAACATACTGGAAGACCTTTTTGGAAGAAGCCTTAGAACAAATCTATAAGCAATTTATTTTGTAAATTGAGTGTATAGATGGAAACTGCAGAACAGATGGAAGAAATGCTGTTACAGATTTGTAAACTGTGCAATCAAAGACATAGCTAGTTAGTGCCTAGCAAGATTTTTGATATGTTTTTTGTCATTTGAGAGATCTCTTGCTAAGAGATGATGAACTGGTTTTAAAAGTGAGAGAAGAACTAGCTTTTCTAAGATGCTTCATAATCACTTTGAAATTATTTTCTTCTTTTGTTGCTTGTTGTCCATTACACCCTAGTGAAGTTCAGTATAGTGGTTTGGTAACAGATAGCAGCATGCCACAGTTGTGGAGTAATTTATCAGAGCCTGTTTACTACAACTAAGGATGCAGCTCTGAGGAACTTTGTTCCGTTTTCTTTACTATTCCCCTGGGTTGTCAACCGGGCTCTAAATGGAACATTTCAGAGGCTAATCTTCTGAGCTCCCCTTTCTGCACTACGGATGGTTGGAATCGGGTTGTTTGCTTGTTTGAGTTTTGTTTTCTAGGAATTTAAGATAAATTGATTTAGATCTGGGTAATGCATATGTGCATATGTATATATCCATAGCTATTTGTATTAAAAAAAGTAAGAATAACTGGGGAGCTGTATTTTGGCCTGAGACAAAGATAGCACACTGAGCAGAACCTGAAAGGTAATATAAATTAATCTGATATTTATTTTAATCTCATTAAGACTGAATGCACATTTTTAAAAGTGCTATTGAAATTCCGAATGTGCCCAATTCTCCACCAGTAACTTCCATATACAATGTAATTAGTGTACAGTTAAGGTATAGTTTTAGTTTATAGCTTACAGGTTCTCTAGAGTTGCTTTAGGACAAAGAGTTCAATCGGTATGATTTTGGGTTTATTAATTATTATCAATACTCATTATGTCCCTGTTTAGTTGTGGAGCTACATTGTCTTCTGGTCTCAGTCAACTCTTATCAGTCTATTCTCTTTAATGAAAAAGCATAGCTGTAATTAACAGGTATTTGGGAAAAATAATTATACAGATCACACATGCAGACACACACACACACACAAAGAACTTGCTGTCAGCAACATTAGATCTACAGATATAAAGGCAATAATATGTAGCAGCACTCAGTAATTTCAGGCTGAGCCAATAAAATATGATAGATAAGAAGTTGATCCCAGTTCCTAAAAAACCCAGGTAAAGGTTAACAATTATTTTGATGGTGATGGATCAGGGCAGAGAGAAAATTTTCTATATGTGATCAGGTAACTTTTTTGTACTTTGATTTCCAAACAGAGACTTGATAATCATATCATAATTTAGTGGTTTGATACAATATAGAGTATGTTATCACCTTAACAAGCATAACATTTCACAATGATATGCATTGTTTTGTCTAAAGTAAAGTTACAGTATACTTTTTATTTTGATATTGCAATGATGTGTGGTTATTATGAAGTTCTGAATGTATAAAAATATAAATAGGCTTTATTTGTTCTTTCTAGCGGTACTTTCAGTTCAGTGTTTGTCTGCTGTGCCTATGATCATTCTACTGAAAAGAACCATAAACTAGGCAGCAAATGACTTTTAAAGGTGCACCACAGTCTTATGATAGACTGGAGGCTACTAATATAAGGTGCCTGAAGATCTAGGTTGAGCTGCATTAACCAAACAATTTAAGAAACATACTGATGGTCAAGGGCATTTATGGATTCACAACCTGCCAGTCTTGATTTGTTTCAATATAAGTTGTAACTACAGTAGCCTAAAGTGAATATGAGCTTGTGGATGAAAACTCTTCTGCCTAGACAACTATAAACAATTTGAACTTCAGTTCAAAAGCTGATTTCTGTGTATGTTTTCAAGACCATAGGACTATGAAAATGTTCCACTGACAGATAAATATACTCTATGTACTGAAGATGCAGAGGGGTGGGGTTTCTGACCTCTGCTCTGGGCTCTTAACCATAGTCTGAAGTTTTACTGCATAACCTGAAATCTTTTCATATTTGGAATGGAATTTCTTTATGGAGAAATGAAGGAGGTGTGGCAGATTTAGAAGGAATTTAGATCAGAAGTAGCTGTTCTTTCCAGTTTCCTTCAAGAGTTATTTTTACAGAATGAATAACTATAAATCAAAAATAGGCTCAAAAATTATTCTAGATCTTTTGCTATTGAAAAGTGAAGTTTTGTTTTGGTTCTGGCACTATTTGAGGTAGAGGCTAAAGTTACATTAATGAGTTATTAGCTCTGTGTTCTGAGGAAATACATTAGATTCTCAGTTTGTAACAGTATCAGAGGTTCAAACCAAATAATTCTGTACTGAAACAGGAAAAAGTCTGTTGCCTTCTTCCTGTGCAACCCCTGCCCTCCACTCAATCCTCCGTGCTCCTGATCTCCCTCACCTCTTTTCCAGGCTTCTCTTTCCCTTCCTCTTCCTGATGTAAGACACAATATGGACAAAGCATGAGGCCAGGCTGAGCCTCTTCTGGTGCTATACAAAATCATGTTGATTCCTCTACAGCTGACAAACCCACACAGGGTTCTGGGTACACCATCTAGGTAGAAAACAAGCCTTGCGTCCACGGAGGTCAGATTCAGAAGCTTCTACTGGTTTTTTGCTGAATGCTGTTGCCAATTATTTATAGTGGTTTTATAGGAGGAGGTGTCTTAAGAAAGTTGAAGGGATTAGAGCAGAAAACTTTAGCACTGCTGTAATCAAACGCTTTGCACTACTTTCAAGAAAAATGCATTGCTTTCAAGAAAAAATGTTATCTTCTCTTATTAGATTTTTTCAAAGGAAAAAATATCTTCTGCTCAACTTTGCTTGTAGTGCAGGGTTGATTATAGCTTTTGGAATACAGTCATCATATTTCAAAAAATACATCACCTATTTCAAAGAAAACCAAGTAAAAAAGCTATTTATCACTTTTTTTTTTTCAGCAGATTTGCCTTCCTTCATTGTTCAGTTCATTCCAGTATCACAGTGTGCTAAAAATTAATAGTGTTAGTCTATGTATCATGTGAAATCTGTTCACTTTTGTTAATTTTGGTACTTGACTTGTCATCTATGTTATGTAGTAATTCCCTTCCTGGGTAACTGAGACTTCTTATTATAGAAAATAAAATATACTTCATCTTTACACTTCTAAACTTTTTAACATACTAAATTATGCTAACCTTCAGATAACTTACACAAATGCAAATCAGCAGTCAAATCCAGGTGAACAATAAATAACAGCAATCGGTACTATTATTCATTACAATATTGGCAAATTATCCTTTTATATTCCATAGATCATAATCACTAGTGTTACACAGGTAAACTGACTCACATATGGAGGTTATAAGGTTAAAGAAAGTTTTTATCTTTACACTGGATGGACTCAAAGGGTTAAAATTAGAGTAATAATTCCTAGTATTCATTAGGACTGACTGTCTTGACAACATTCAAGTAAAGTGATATTATTTTTTTCCCTGTTTCTTCCTATGCATCACTGCCGTCTGCTCTTCTTAAAGTTTTGTCTTGGCTTTCAATATCCAGACCTAGTCTGTGCTGATGGTAATGAAAAAACTAGTCAGCAGGCAGAGTACTGCTCCTAGTAACTCATTAATTATGATGGATGATAGGTCACCTAAGTAAGCTGAAGTTACAGAGAAGTTCTTCAGTGATTTATATGCCTTTAGAAAGACAACCACATTGGACTAGTAAGTGACAGGCAATAAAATGCTAAGTGTGGCATACTGAAACAAGACATGGATATCTAAATGATGCACAGATCTATTTTGATTTCTGCTTATGTTGTTTGGGGTTTTGAGGACAAAAAAAATATTTAAAAATTATTGGCTTTCTAGGGATATGTTTCTATATGAGGTGCTATAGGGTCGTAAACCAGAATTTTTTGATTGAGTTGCATGTGTCTTGGAGATACGATAGCTGAGATGAACTGGCTGAAATTCAGGTTCAGATTACTGTTGATTCTTCTACATTGAAAAATTCTCAGACTGCTCAAGCAGAGAAACTTTGCAGTGCTGTGCACTCTCTATGTCTGTAGAAAGTGACTATGTGTCCACAGCATCTAAAACCCCATTAATGTAGTTTATTCCATCATTATTCTGTTCAGTTGCTTCAACTTCAGCTGCAGCTACCCTCACAAAAGTCCTAATTACAACAGCAATACTAACAAAAGCTACAGACAGAGTAATGTCTTTTCCTCACTTGAGGATTTCTTTACACAACTGTGCCTGAAGAACTGCAACATGGTTGCACCTCTGTCCTCCATCTTCAATTTATTTTTTCCCCAAGAAAAGGAAATCTCTTCTTATTTTTACTTGAACAGGAAATGGCACAGTGGCTTTAAGGAATCCTGCACAATTCACTCTTCTTGACATCCAGTATATATTAGACATACTTGATCTTCTCATGCTTAGTTTTTTGAGAGAACAGCAAGTCTGTGGGCTGATCCAAAACATCAAGAAAGCAGTTTCTGTTGTATGTAATATAAATAATTTCCGTTTTCAAATTGCTGCTCTTCAAATGGTTGTTGTTATGGCAATGTCCATTCCTCTCATAATAAAAACTTGCTGATAAGAACCTATTCCCTCAGAGAAGGAGAAAATGTCAGCAGCTCTGTGAATTTTCCTATAGTGCTGGGTTTCAGGGTTTTATTTTGTGAATGTGTACAAATATTGTGATAACAGGCTAAACCCCTAAGAGATATCAAAATTATATCAAATTGGTGTTAGAGTACTGTACAACACATAGTTTTCAATGTTTTTTTCACATATTAGTTTTTTTCCCTTGTGCATAGCTTCATTGTAGAAGAATTTTTCCAGTATAAGCTACGGTATTGACACATGTTGCTTAGCTGTGACACTTGAACATGCTTCACCCAGAGGCTGGCAGTACTGAAGGGCAAAAGGCAGGGCAGAATATGTGAACATGCTTGTGGCTTCAGCCAAATGACCAAGATTAAGCAAAGGCAGGTTAAGGGAAAGATGAGAAGGAAATCAAAATAGCAGATCTTTACAACTAGGTGTGCATAGAAATCGCAGTGTGCCAAGTTGGCCCTACAGCTAACTCAACACAGGGGTGGCAACATGCTGCTGAGAAGTGAAGCTTGAGAACTTTGACACTGGATGTGCTGCAGCATGTCTGTTGATACCCTCCCTAGTACCTAGACTCCAGATTTTAATAGCTTTACTCCTAAGATAGTTGCACATCTTGCCTCTATTGCGTGTGATGGCTTGTGCCAATTTGCACCTGTTAAATATCAGGCTGAAGAAATGCCTCTTTATCTCCTAGGAAAGCATACACAAATCATTTTCCTAACATTGTATAAGAATGTTTAGTCACATTGTATGTTTCAATTTCTTTTTAGTACCCAGACAATGACACAGTTCCTTCTCTTTCTCTCCCCCTCCCTGTTTTTACATAGAAGAAACACATGTAAGTGTGATTTTCGTAAACATTAGTGGTATAAATTACGTACATATATTGACTGATTCTATTACCTAATTTTCAGTCAAATCTCTTAAACAGAATCCCAGGGGATGCATTTCTGATTTAATCTCTTAGCAATCAAGGAAAAATATGTATTTTTCAGGCTTTTACAGACAAATGCATAAAGTTAATTAAAATTTGCATGTTAGTAGCTGAGTGTGTTGCTTCTGACTTTAATGACTTAATAGTTTTATACTATTATTTTAATTGTGTTTGGAGTCTTTTATCAGGATTATATTGAAGTTGATGGGACCTTCCCTTGCTGATGTTGTCTTCTGATACTTTGGCAACTGAGCTATTCCACTTTATGGTAATAACATTTGACCTGGGAATTACTGAGAGGAAAAGGAAATTAATATAGGCTTTACTAGTCTCTCTTCAACAGTTCTCTTAAGGGTTTTGGTCTGGTCATCTTCTTGTGTGATCATTATGGCTCCACTGATTTCAGTTGTGCTGCTCTGACTTGCATCACTTGCAGAAGTGGCTTCCTTATTACAAATTTTCACCAAAAGGTAGTTTAATCCTTCATAAGAATAAAGCCTCATTAATCTTGCTTTCAAGTCAATATTTATGTAGAAATATATTGCACAAATGGAAGTAGACATAAATATAAATGTACCTTATTTCCATAGAATTGTATACTCTGTCAATGAAAACTCATAACTGTATTGCATTTAATGGCCATGATCACACTTGGGTTTTTTAATCTTTATATGCATCCTTGACAACCTGATTGAATAATGGTGATATATGATTAACCACTGTTTAAATCCTGTGTTCAGAAATAGGCTTGCTAGTCTGTAAAATATTAGCAGAAATTTTTATATAACTTTTGTTAAATCACGCATTCAGTTTTAGCTTGAAAAACAACTAAAATTATGTTCTATTGTTCAGTCAAATGAAAGCTGGGGAAAGGATATGTGAAGTAGTAAAGTCTTAGATATCCTTCCTTTTAAGTTCTCTTCCACATTAAAATTGAATGTACGTGGATGCATATGTGTTTTTCCTGAATAAAAACATCCCAGGGATACCTTAAACATATGGATTTTGATTACTTTTGTGGTGATGCTGACAGCCTGCAGAGGTCTGCTGGTGAAACAGTGGACTGCTCAGTTAGCAGCAGCAGAATTCACTTCCACAGCTATTTGCAGCTAGCATGGAGAAATAAATTATTTTAGCCAGAGGTAATGGGAGGCTGAAAGCTGATGGCTATCTCTGCTCTTCAGCACAAGTACTAAAGTTGCGTATTACTGTGATGATTGCTCAAAAAAGTTCTCTCGCTCAAGTAAAACAATAGGATCTTTGAATTAACTTCAGTAGAGTTTGGTCTATTGGCCTGTGGCTTTGGAAACTTTTTCTACCTTTTCTACCTTTTCTGTCATTTTTAAAAATTCTCAAAGGAAAAGTTTATATCTCCAACAGAAATAGTATAAATTTTAAATAACTCTTTCAGCACAGTTCTCTGTAGCTGCAGACTGGAATTTGAATGCTAATATCTTTGAATATAATGAACTTCTGTCTGTTATTTTGCTCTCAGATTGATGCTTAGTTCCAGGTATCCAGTAGGGCAGAAAAATAACATATCAGCATTCATTAGATACATGAAACTCACTGGAAAATTTCCTGTTGCCTATGAAAGTTACTTTCTAAACTAGGAAAGGATGCATGAAAGAAAAAAAGGCAAAACAGAATTGAAGTTGGATAAAGAGCTTTTCACGTACGGGTTATTAGTTATCAAAAGCTATTCTTACATGATGGCTCACTGGTATTCTGAATCTAATACCATATGTGGGTGATCTCATCATCACTTCTTAATAATTTAACATCAATCACATCCCTCATTTTTAAAACAGGTACTACTGATGGGACATGGGTTTATTGTTGTGGGCTGTAGTGGAGGTTTTTCATCAAATATTTCACCAAAAGAAAGAAATACTGTTTTTCAGGACTATATATTCAAATCTAGACCCCTTTTCTTCATGAAGTTTATAAGAAGGGCTAGACTTCAGAGGACAAACATCACCTCAAGAAAGGGCGTGAACAAAGAGTCTCTCCAATGCTTTTTGCCTCCTAGTACTTTGTAACAGTGCGATATCAATATCTGGTTTGCTTCAGAGATTTTCATAAGTATAGGCAAGCTGCCACCTCTCCATTCATTCTGCAGTTGTGCTTTGTTATAATTTGTTTTCATACAGGCTATGATTTGGTTGATCATAGTCAGAAAGGTCTCAGTGGCAGGAGCACTATGGTTTATTTTTCTTTGCTTTCCTCATAACAGCACCAAGACAAAAACAGATTGAACAGTTGCAGCTGTCTAAAACTAATAATTGTTTAGAATCAAGAACAACTGAACAGCTAAAAAACAGATGCTAGAACTGGGTCAGCTTTTGATTTAATTTTTAGACTTTGACCCATGATCCATACTTTCTTAAAAGTCAAAACCAAGAATTTTGTGAGTAAGGACTACTTCTCAGGGGTAGGGGAAAAGGTTGTTTCAAAGCTGTAACATCTTGTAGACATCCAGAGAATAACATCTACATTTTGTGTAACAAATCTCAAATCTTTTCCTTGACAAATAACCCACTGAAACAACACTCTGATCTCCAGCCCCACATCTATCTTTGAAGAGTGCAAGTCTGACAGATTTGAAGAAAGCATGTTATTATTTTGCAGGATACTGCTTCTGTAATAGTTAAATAAGATTCCCTGTATTGATCTGGACATGAAATCAAACACTGAGATGGCTTTGTTAACTTAGTGTATGAATTTAGTGTATGAATTCAATTAACAGTGTCATAAAGAAGCAGGAGAAGTTTAGTTCACCCCATTTCTAGGTTAACAGATAAAGAGAGTGATTCAGAAGACTTAAAAGGAATCTAATTTTTGCCCTGGTCATACTCAAGTCAGGGTAGAGGATTTCTAAACTTGCCACGAACTTTAGGCAGTTCACTGTATTTGAACTACAGAAATCACAGAACCGCAGAATGGTTTGGGTTTGAAGGGACCCTAAAAATCATTTAGTTCCAACCCCCTGTCATGGATAGGGACACCAGGTTGATCAAATAGCAGTATTTGTAAGGGATTTCAGAGTTCTGAATTTTTTAGAGACCTCTGAATCTTACAAATGAAGTCCAAAAGTCTTCATGTCCTTGCAGCTGAAGTGACTTTCTAAACTATATGTTTATTTCTTAAATAAAAACTATACATATCACAAATCTGACTAATCTGACACATTAAAGTTCTGTTGTTTCCTAAGGCAAATTATGTAATTTCAACCAATTATTTTCATTAGATCTCAAGTACTAGAAGTAAATTAGAAGCTGCTTACTTGGTGTTTTCATGTGAGAAATTGTCTAAAATTATAGCTACGGCTTTATATGTATAGTTAGGAATTTTACAATTATTTTGACTTCCTGGACTAAAATGGACATATACAAAGGAAAGTATAGTCAGTGAATGTTATGTTTAAAGGACAACTTCATCTTAAAGGAGCCCAAGTCTAGAGCTGTTCTACAATCTTTGTTGTGGGCTCATTACTACTTATTATTCTTGCAAAATAAATATTTGTAAAGATTTGACTCGAACATATAAAAAATACATTTGTTTAATTTACAAAATTTTTCTTTTATATTTTAAATTTGCTTGGTTTATGTAAATGTTTAATGCAACTGAACAGAACAAAATGAAACATCACAATATTTTCGCTTTAAGGGTTAACAAATTTGATATTCTTATATGAATTTTCTATAAAAAAAGTGAAATGAATGATCGTACAATTTTCACATAAAGAAAGCTGTTCAGTCATCTTTTAGTACATATAAACCTTTGTAGAACACATTTTATGAGTTATGTTTCCAAGGCTCCAGAGAAATTGTTTAAAGGGAAAACCCCCATTTGAAGTGTCTTCTGATGTCAGGGACCATTTGTCTTGTTAACTTCCTATTAAGTAAAACTTGTAGCATACCCAGGAATTCAATTCTAAACAAAGTAAGGGAATTAGCATTATGCTAGTGTAGTGATTCACTAAATAAAAATAAACCCAAACAAACAAATAAACAAAAAATAATCCAAACCCTTTTGTTATTATTTTGAACTGATACATTTGTGGGTGGTTTTAGCAGAAGAAAATCTGGTCCAATGCAATAATTTTAAACAATAAAAATTCAGATCCTAACTTGAAAGACCTACACTCAGATATAGTTAATACATAGAAAGTGAATTAACTCTTACCTGCATTCATAATAGAGGCACAGTCTAGAAAAATGTGCACATTTTTTTGCCTAGCACCCTGCAATTTTATGATTTAATTTCTTGATATCTTCTTGCAAGAAAGAAAAAAAGGAAAACACCCACAAGGACCTAGAACTAGAACCTCAACCTGGTGTTGCTCTTTCCATTTGAGCAAGCTTACTCTCTTTTACCACTTGGGTTGCGTATCATGCCACATTATAATTTATTTCCTTTTCATTATATTAGCCAGTTATATCTAAAGAAAGGCTGCGCTGACTTCATGTTGTTTATAAAGAGGAGAAGAATCCTGTATCACAACGCAAAAGAAAGTCAAATCAGTTTTGTCGAGGTATAGTCTGTGCTGGTCCACTTCTGCATTCAGAGTAAGTAGTGCAGCAAGGAGAATGGTCAAACAGCTTTTAAAAGTTAGTAATGGAGTCTGTGAATGTCTTTTCAGGTCAGTGGGTTGAAAACATATCCAAGTAGAGTCTCTATAATCTTGGTTCTGCAGGTTTTTTGCAGGCATGTAACCACTGTTAGCTCAGAGATCCACCTAAATCTAGCTGCTTGTTGTAGTCCTGTGATTAAACCTCACAGTTTTTTATAACAAATGCACAGAAAGGTGCAATCAGTAAACACCTTCACTACAGTTGACTGAATAGCTATTTGTTGTTAGGTTAATAGGTTTATGTCACCAACCTAAAGTCAGGTAGATGTCAGGATCTATAGCATAAGATGCTTTTGAGTATCCTTCCTTCCCTCCTTATCCCTCATTCTCTGATGCTTGCTCGTAGTACAAGTTTACAACAGATATACCTGAGTATTTCATGCTGCTTAAGCAGTTATTCCAAAAAACTTCTATTCCATGCATAGACATAGTGATTTTTAATTTCCTCTACCTTTAAAAAAATTTTCATATTCATACTTCAAAATGTTCCACTAAGAATATACTGTAATAGATCAGTGTTGAACACCCTTTCTTCTCTTAATTTGGACATTGTTGTGTATGAGAATCCTACTCTGCTTCCTGGTTTTGGGAAATGTCAGACCATAAATGCAGAAGAAAGATGAGGATTCTTTGGCCCTGCTAGATTTCCCAGGTGTTTACTTTCTGAAGATCTGTGGTTAGTTGACAGTCTTGGAAACTGGAGTTCTGCAAATTGCAGACTAGAAGCTTGTGTTTAAAAACTGTGAAGTAGAATCAAAAGTTGAACTCTATGAGCCAACCTTGACTACTTTAGCAAATTAAAACCTGGTGATTGCAGCACCAGTCTGTCTAGGGATCGGTAAAAATATGATGTGTTGGTAAACAGGCACATGATTTAATCATATACTTAGGATTCTTGAGCTGAAATTCATTTAAGTTTCAGTGAACTGCAGTTAGCAGACCAATGTTATTTACATATTGCCACCTGAAATTTTGTATGACTAATCTGAGAATCTTTGAAAGATGAGACTTCCCAGAAGTACTAATTTAAAGTATTTAAGTAATTCTGAAAACCACTGAGTACTTCGTAAAAGAACATCTGGGTGTTTCACATTATTTAAACAGTTGCTCCAACAAACTAAACACTATGAAGTACAATATGTTAACAGACTGTACATGTGTTAGACTTACTTTCGTTGTAGGCAGTCTTGCCTGTCTGTTAGCACTGTATCTGTTGTCAGCTACAGGCCAGAGCAAGACTTCATCTAAAACTTGCTTATGTAGTTGCATTCATTTTCTCATCTGACTGCACAGCTGAATAACTCAGCTGTACATCTGACATATTATACGTGGTACCTTCATCCTATCCCGTTAGGCCAAAGATTTATGCTTAATCCAAACCCGAGATGGTTAAACGGGTTAAAAAAATATATAACTTCATGGTCCTTATCTTTGCCAATTTTTGTCTTTACATTTGACTTTGTTTTCTGATAATCATTGTCACTTTTGCACACATTTTGCACCTCTCTGTGGCTGCTGAAGAGTAGGATTCATTCTCACAGGACATACAGACACAAAGACAGCCTCCCAGGGGACAGATGCACAAATGCAGATTGAAATAGCATGCTATTTCTAAATAAAACTTTGTAGAATTAAAGCAACAACAACAAAACATATTAAACAGTCACAGTAGAGAGATCAATGTAAACATAAATAGTTATCAGAAACTGAGAACTAACCCCCATGTTTAAAGCAGGCTTCTCCAGGCTCTATGGCAGTATAGCTTTGAGCAGTGTGGGTGTATCTCTTACCATTGTATGTCATTCATAAAATCTTCCCTATGTTGATTTGTTCAAACAAATGGGAGGAATAACAACACAGACCATATTCTGCTGCTGCTCATCTTGTATCATGTTTGTAACCCAAAAGCTTGAAACTGTGAAGTAAATCTGTGAAAGTATCACCTGTTTCCTGGACCTGTTCCACACTGAAGGTAACACGTTCATATTCCTAAGATAAAGTATCATTAAGTGTGACCCGTGTCTTCCAGGTGCGATACTCTGCATCAGTTCCTCCTCCATAGAAGCTGCTGCAGCTACTTAATAATAGGCTAGAAGAGAAAATCTCAAACTAGAAAGTACCAAAAAATTTCATCTCTTTTGTTCTATTTTGCTTGTGACTGAACAACCCCTTTCTCCAACAAGCCATTGTGTAGGGATGAAATTTAATATCTGATATGAGATCAAGCATTGTTAATCTTATGACAGCACAGGAGATTAGGAACAATGAAGAGATTAATTTGATGAGGTTTGTTTATATCTTCTCTCTAAAACCTTTTCTAGGAAATTCTAAAGGTTTTTATGGTAATCTATGATTAAATTCCAATATATCTCCCACTGGGTTTCTACCTCATTCTGTTTACTTAAATAACATGTGTTTTATGTAATAGCTGTGTTTCCATTTTTCTTTAGCCTAAAATATTTGTTATCACTGTACAGAGAAAACTTATTTTGACAACAGTAAGGCTACCTTTGCCTGCATATACTGCTTTAAAATCTGACTTTCTGAATTTTTTACTTTATTATGAAGAAATTGAGAATGCTGCGACAATGAGTCTCAGGGACCTTCCTGTATAATCATGGCAAACAAGAGTTCAGCAGCACTGTGTCCATTAGTGGTACTGAACTATAGTACCCATAGATGGAAGATATGCTAAGATTGTCTATCCACTGCATACACTTCCTTTAGTGTGTCAAGACTTCAGGTGTTCAAAAGGATCTCATATACCAGCCAAGGCATCTCTTTCCCTGTAACATGTCTATATAGCTGTATTTCCGTGAGTACTAGGGTGCCTGAGCTGTCCTGCATGTGAGCTGCATCTCACCTTTGGGCATGCAAGTGTGGAAATGTTTCCAGACAAGATAACTGTTCTGGAATATCTCCAGTTTTGGATCAGGTGATAAAATCTTGCTGTTTGCTCACTATATGCTGATGTTTGTGGATATCTATAACTTTGGGGGGTGGGGGG
>JANHGB010011519.1:0-30703 GCA_026283785.1 Coracopsis vasa | reverse complement strand
TAATCTGTGTTACATTCCCCAACCCTGAGTTCACAGTGACAGGGGAACTGACCTGGACTATTACTCTGCCACTTCTTGCTGACAGTAAAAAACACCCAAAGGACTTTGGATAATGCAAGAACACCAAAGTGAGGGAAAACAAAGAACGAATATACTAAAATCATCATAAACCAAGGGGTTTTCTACTGCTTGGAATACAGCTGCTTCAATAGAAACATCTTTTCACAAGCTGTTTTTAACTTGTTCTCTTCTGATGTATACCCCAACATAGCTGCAAAGTCCTCAAGTATTAAAAAACAAGGAAAGCAAAAAAACAAGGACCTTTTTATCCTACATTATTGTTTTCTAACTATCTTAAGATATTTTTGTCAGCCTCTTCAAGTTAAAACAAAAAAGAAATATAAAATCATTCCCATATAATTAAATTAACGCAGTACTAAAAATAATGCTGCAATATCTAGGGTGGGGAAAAAGACTGGCAGCAATCACTCTAAGGTAAAACAGGACTGAAAATCAATCGGTTGACAACTGTTTATAAGCATTTTGTGATCATATATTAACTTTCAGGCACGTTTTTCAAAATAGAAATCATCGTTACGCTTCCCATCATGAAGAGCCAGTATAACCGGTACATAGAGAATCAAATCAATTCTATCACAGCACAACTGTAAGTGGGATTGACTCAATGTAACTGTGTTAAAAAAACCTGAAGAGATTAAAAATCTGCCTAAACTTTCATGCAGAAGGATGTGGTCAAGCCAAGATGTCCTGTGAGCTTGACAAGCACTCTGTGCCCCAAAATCTCCAAGAAGTAGGAAGGATGTTCCCAGCCCTTTCTCTCTTTTCTAAAGCCCTTTCTCTCCCAGCCCTAATTTCTCTAATTAATTTACATATCCATATTCTTGTGACGCAGGACTGGTCATATCCATCCACTTGACACTGCAAAGAAAACAGCTCTACATTGGAGAACATGATACGGAAACTCAACTGATTGCCAGCTGATTACCAGCAAGGGATTTCTAGGAGTTTGCTCTGTACGGACCATTTAGTCTACTTGGTCTATTGGTTTTGTTTCTAAAAGGTGCCATGAAGCCTTATGGGGCTAGCTGCAAAGCCATTGTCAACCTTGTTACTGGAGAAATGCTACTGAGAGGCAAGTTTCTGCACCACAAAGCCATCAGCTATCAAAAGGAAAAGAATTACAGTTCACAAGTCTACGTAAGGGATGAAAGTAGGTCTAAGATACGGTATTGCTAACATGATCAGATGATGAATCATTTACTTACGCTATAAAGTTCAAATCTGTTTGTTTGAAGTTACTATGAAATAGGGACAAGGAAATTTGAAGCTTTCCTACCCTCACTTCCTTCATATTTATATAGTGCTGTGGTCTACCCATATTTATACGGGCAAGGTCTACTCCTGTGCAGTTCTTAGAGAAACTAAAGCCTATTCTCTAACTCTCCTCTGGAGGTGCAAGGTGCCTCTCCCAAATCATTACACTGTTTTGTAGCTTGCTGGTGGGAGTGCAATCATTACCCATTAGCTGACATTCTACCCTGTCAGTGCACCTGGGCCCACAGAGCGAAAAGTCAGCAACTAGTCACAACTGAGAGAAAAGGGGCTGATGAGGCTGCATTTACCAGGAGAAAAAAAAAAACAAGCTATGTTACTAGCCAGGGAGGGGAGCTACCTGAAAGCCAAGAGCAGTTTCTCACACAATCAACTGATGAGCTAAAAATCCACAAACAACATCCAAAATAGGGCACATTTTAAAATCTGATTCTTTATTTTGGAAGAGTCAGTGAGCCATTAACATTACATGGATCATTTGAAGGGAATTGTTTTTCTTAACAGGACAGGCTGCTTAGCATTGCACGAAAGCTGCCAGGGTTCTTTATTTATCTCAGCCTTGACACTGCCTGCCTCCTGTAGAGATAATAATATGATCAGAGATAACATTCCTATGCTAAACCACTCCTCGCCTACATGAATGTGTCCTACTCCAGCAACTTTGGCAATTACTGGAAGGCTTGAGAAGCTCCTCTTGAGAGAGGATCTCATCTCCATTTCTGTCCTGTGCTACTTGTTCTGTAAAATCCACACATTATTCTCATGAGCTAGATGAAATCTTGCCAAGGTTACCCCTTGACATAAAACTTGCTGAAGATGCAGGAAAAAAATGTGCTTTTATGATGTGAAACACTGTACCTGCTTGTTTTCACTCATCTTTTCCAAGCTCTTCAGTTACTTCTACCTCCACCCAATTGTTTGAGAACACACCTATGTCGGATAAAAGAGCTCCTATGGAAACAGCAGCATATTGCATAGGACAAAATACAGAGATGGAAGATGGGAACTTTTCTGTGGGAGTTTACAGGTGATGCAGTGAGCTCTAAGTCAGAAATGCTGAAAGTTCTCAGATTCCATTGCCATTAATTTCTTAAAGAAATATCTTTCGGGGTAAGGTTTCTGAAGAGTGCTTGCAGTTCAGCAATCATCATCGCTGAGGTATCGAGAAGCCAGCAAATGAGATCCAGCAGCATTTTTAGGCTTCTTGTTATCCAAGTGTTACTGTCAGATTGAGATTCAGGTTTTTTTCGCCAGAAGTTTCACCCTCACCCACTTCAGTTCTATTAACTGCCTCTTTGTATTCCAGCTCCACTTCTTATCCAAGGGCCTCAAAATGTTTTTCAAGTATTAGCATATTAGAACAACCCTATTTTGGAAGTAGGTAAGTACTGTAGAGGCACCTCACAAGTTCAGGCAGAGATTAAATACCAGCAAGGCAATCTCACAACAGACTAGTGGCAGTGCCAGAAACAGGATCCAGAATGCCCAGCTCCAGCCCCTTCACTCTACACTTTAAGTCAAGAAGTAAGTCTTACTTTGAAGTAAGAAAGGGACTAAACTACATCTGATTCTAAGCTTAATGATTACATAGTTTACATGAGCAGGTTGTGCATTGGTACCTGCTATGAGATGCTCATTGCACTCAGCACTGTGCCCACATAAAAAGAAATCTTAGTACCAAGGCCCATTGTTGAGTGCTGCGCATGCTAAAACAGTGAGTCAATTAAGACATTGCATGTGAATAAGAACATTCTGATAGATGTAGCCAGAAATCCTTTCATTAATCCTCTCCAGAATTATTATTTTAGCCAGTTAATGATTTTTCTACTGCACAGTAAGAGATACATAAATCATGTAGATGGCAATTCTGAACTGACCTGCAGAAGTGTGTTAAATGGAATGGATTTTTTTTTAAGGGCTAGGAAGTAGTTTAAGGTTTTAAATGTAGATTCGTCCACCCTTTAAATTTATCTTCTCTTTTGAGAAACCTCTGGGAAGAGCGCAGCAGGTCTGGTGAATTCTCGTCACTACTTGTTCGCGCAGCCTCACATCACATACTGCAGAACTGCACATACAGTGGTAGGATCCCCTGAGGTTCAATAAGCACATTCTCAAAGCCAAAAGGGGTAATATAACACCTTCTTAGACAGAAACAAGGATGCATTTATTCAAACATAAATAGCTAGTAGCCATCAGATGTCAATGCTATTTTGATATAATGCTTCAACTGTCTCTCTTACTATCCAAAGGTATTCCCAAGCCCTCGGGAAGCCTGAATTACTCAGCTGTATTAAGAAGCCATCAAATTGAATTTTCTGATGTCTGTGTTTCCAGTTTGATCCATAGTATGCTCTGCTAAATATAAAAGCCCTTAATTCAAAGAGGACAATATAATAAGAAAACCAGTCTATTCATAAGTAAGATACTCAGTGTCCATGCACAGGATTCAAAATGAGCTGAAACCTGAAGATGGCCCTACTGAAATTCTTCTGTAATGCACATGTCAATCATTTATATAACTCAGTCATAAAGAGTAACTATGCTTTCTAGAAGATACGCTCTACTGAGTCAAAGCTCTTGGAGTTTGACATGGGAGTTGTACATATGCAAACAGTCTTATGTAGGTTAGCCTGCAAAAGGGACTGAAGAGTAGACACAGAGCAGAACTGCAGCTCTCTCTAGACTACCAGAAGAAAAAAGGTTTTGCCACTGAGCAACCAACATACTACCATGTCAAGGCTCAGTTCTCAAACTGTTAGTCTAGCAATTCTTCCTAGCAAATCAGGGACCTAAACAGAGACATGGGGAAAGGAAGCTGTACAAACAGAAAGGTGTTTTATCTCAATATCCTCTGATGCAGAAGTACCCACCAGACAGTTATTAAAAAACCAACACTGCTTCCAGCACTGACCAAGAAGTTTTACAGCATTACTTATTCCAACAGCACGTGAAGTAAAGATCAGTGAGATTCCTGTCAATATCTACTTGTTCCCTAAACAATAAGGAGCAGAGCAGGCCCCAAAGTCCTATCCCCCTCCAAACATTATAATGTGTGTGGGAATAACTGACAGCTAGAATATTTAAGGGATTCTGAAACAGATACCCCAGAAATAAACATATGAAGATGTAAGTCCTCCTCCACACATTCCACAACCTGCAGCTAGAATTAAGTTCTTTATATCTCAGATACTGTCAATAAATGTGGAAGCCCCTTCTCTTCATAATCTGAATGAATAATAACTGAATGAAGTTATTAACTTACATGTTTATCTTATGGGTGTTGCAATGTTTTTCCCTCCACCTCCATACTATTTTGGTTAAAATATACTCTAGAATTGCCAAAACAGACAGTGATAAAACATTAGTTCCTACAACATCAGTAGAGCAAGGCCTACGAACAGCTGTCAATTTGATTGATCTGACCTTTCCTTGCTTTCAGTTGAAGCAACCAGAAGCTAATACAATCAACCAGTTTTATTTCAAGGTCATATGTACTTTATACTTGTGTCTTGAAAACACATAAAAATTCATCTGCAACTTTATAGTAGAAGTTATGTTAGAGAAATAGATGGTGTTTCTCATATGTTGACATATGTGTGAAGTAGCAGCAGTACATAATCAAAGTTAAAAGTTCAGTATATGGTCTAACAATACAGGAAAGTTGTCTTCATTACAGCAGAGGCATAGAATAATCTAGGAATATAGCTATTTTTGATTCCTGGAAGAAGTCCAGTGTTGTAGCTGGTGGGTGGATAAGAGAAACAGAGGATAGTAGGTATTAGGTCACCTAATCCAAACCCCAGGGAACACTGCTAACCTCTATTATTGCATCTTTTCTGTCAGAAAATCTTAACATTTGTACAGATCTCACTTTTTCTGCTGCCCAAACAGGTCTCTGAGACTAGAGAGATAAAATCCCTACATCAACTTATATTAAGTCTGTTAATTATTGGTATGCCTATTACTCAGGAATATTGCTAAGCCAGTAACATAGTAGCGATCATTTTCCATTTTGTTGGTATCATCTAAGATGTCTGGGCTCTCTCCAGTATTTTGATCACCTCTATCATATGTTGCCTGGCCTAGTTTCCATTTTCTGAAAGAAGCTGAGTGTGGGAAGGCTGAAGAGCACTAAAGGATAATCTGGCTAAAGATAACTTCGCAGGCATGAATTTTGTCTTGGAAGCTATTAAAGGTATGTTACCTCAAAGAGCCACCTGGGATGAGGCACATCCAGGAACTGTCAGGGAGAAAAAAAAGAGAAAGGCCACACTATATTTAAAAAACACTATGATTTTGGCTCATGAGGTTTTCCCTTCTTTTAAGTGAAGCAGTCTAAGTAACTTGGAAATTAATGTTTAAGAGTGATTGTCCAGTTATAATCCAAACAGTAACCCCTTTTATGTTGTTAGAAAGAAAGCCTCTGCTGTCTTCTCTACTACATAAGACTTTGTACAGTTTATTCATTGTGGCATCTATTTCTTGCTACTCATACATAGCAGCCCTCCAGAACCTCTCATTTCACCAGAGGGGATCAGACAGGTGATTCCCATTGTGCAAATAACACAAGGCTGAACCAAGGACTTCTGCACCTAAAAGCAGTAGAGAAATCTACCAATAGAAGTATCACCTACATTTTACAGGAACTGGTACTTCCAGTTCCACCTGGATGATGTTTTGATCATTCAAGAACAACCAGTCAGGAACTAGAAATTTTATCACACATAATAAAAGTGTGGTATATGAAATGTTTTCAGTTTCCTGTTCAAACTGTAATCAGATTCAAAACATAGCTTTCAAATGGATATCTTCTTTCACCTACTGAGCTAATAACCACTGTTTCCTATTGCAGTGTACTACAGATTTCCATAATTACTGGATCTCAGAATATATTTAGGTACTAACCATGTACTTACTTAATTTCTATCATTTGTATTGAGATTATAAAGTGCTGCAAATGGAACAGGCTGAAATCTGAGGCTGGCAGTTACAGGAAAATATAGTAGGGAATACTTGTCCTAATCTAAATACTCCAAAAAGCATCGTCATCTGCTCCCTCATTCTATGGCATACTTTTCCATTATCTACATTTATCCCACATACTCTTGTATAACTTTTAAAGCAAGTGAATATTCCAAGCAATTCTGAGCTTCACATCTTAGTGGGCATTTTTCTGAAGCTAAGAAAACTCTTGTCTATAGGTATATACATAGGTATACTCAAAATCTGCCCCAGTTCTGGAAAGAAAGCTACCAAAAGACACACTACTCATTAAAGATAACTTACACATCGGTTCTAATCTTTTAAATCACTGAGTTACCCAAGTCTGAAAGAATCTGAAACATCTCTTGGGAAAAAAAGTCCTATATTTAAACCCTTCTACCCACAGGCCATCAGATAAACTTCTGTAACAGCAGAAAGGACAGTTTCAAGATTTTCCTAAAAAAGAAAACACAGCCTTCTGAGATGACAGCAAACATAAGAAATGTCAGACTAAACATACATTTTTGAGAGAAGATGTAAGCAACTAAACAGAGCACAGAAGTGCCATCTCATCCTTAAAGAACATCTGCCCAGTTTTGTTTGGAAAGCTGAAGTTAAACTGCATCACCAGGATCAGCTCAGCAACCGCTACTCCACCTTCCTCCATAAATACACTTCAAAGAAGCAGCAGAATAGGTTCAATGTTGACGCTGGGGTATCTCTTCCTTCCCTTCAGATTATTTCTAGTTGTCAGGGGGGTGTGGGGGTGTGGGGTGTGTGTTTGTTTCTTTTGGTTTTTTCTATGTGGTTTTTTTGTTTGGTTGTTTTTCTCTCCATGCTTCTCTTTGTATTTTAGATACATTACCTACTACATGCCTTAATATATTATGCTGCTAATCACAAGCAGGTGGTACTGTTACTGACTTGTTCTAATTGCTGTAGAAGTGAATAGAAATTAAGTAATTTGTTTTGTTATACCTTACGCTTTCTCTTCATTGTTACAGAACATTGGAAAAAAAAGATGTGTACTGAACAGTTACTCTGCTTTCTACAGTACCAGATGAAGACGTGTAATATGTCTAAAATGTAAACCAACTTGTACGCAGCAGGCTTTTCACACTACCCTAGCAATGTGTGTTGCAAAAGAAATGGTCTATGCTTGGAAAAAAATGCTTCTAAAATATATCTGATGAAGCAAGCTGGTTTAGGATGCATGGTGGAAAACATCTTAGTACTCCAAAAAGCACAAAACTGAGAATGAAGTTCCCAAACTGCTGTAAAAGCTAATTCTGTGAGTTCAGTGGAAGTCATCTGGTTTTTGAAGGAAATAAAACACCCACGCTGCCCACAGACTTCTGAGCATTTGTAAATGGCCCAGTACCTCAACATTTTAAAGAATGCTTGAAAAAGGTTCAGTTTTGTTTCACAAACAAAAATACGATGCTTTTACCAAAAAGTGACTTTTGAGTGTCAGGGCCATCGAAGGAATTCCCTGGCAGCTCACTTCTCCCATCCAGTGGGGCAGGACATAGAGCTCAACTCTTCCTGTAGGCATTGGTAAGAGAACACCAGAAGCCACAAGACTGGAAAAGGACCACAGGGCACAGAAGCAAAAAGTCTGTGTAGACTTCAAAGAGGATGACGTGAGAGCACCTGGGAGCTTTCCCATTACACAAATATTTGGTGTCTCCAAGACACTGAAAACAATGTTTCCTATACTGGTACAACACGGAAGTCTGGTTTTACCTCTGGATAAGGATGAGCTCAGGAATTGCACCTCTCTTTTTTTAATTCATGATGATGTGGAGGGGGTCAAGCTGTTTCACAACGCTACTGCTGACTCATAGTAACATAAAACGCTCGTTCAGCTGCTCACAGGAACATACGCTACTGCTTACTCATAGGAACATAGAACGCTCATTCTCAGTGCTTATCATGACTGTCAGGACAGGACAGGAGGACCAAGGCCACCGATAAGAGGAAGACTCGTTTACCTCATCTTGAGACCCTCGCTCACGATCACCAGGAGGCACCGCGCAAGCCAAAGAACACAGGGATAGGTCCTGAATATGTATAGGCATGTTGCATAACCTACTGCTACAGGTATAAATGTAAGAGAAAACCGCGCCGAAGTTGCGCATGTTTGTGGTGGAGCGATCCCCCATGTGCCTCAGCGCTGAATAAAGCATACCTACTTTACAACTTTAACGAGTCGTGGAGTCTACCCACGTATCAATGAAGCAAACATTTGATTTCTGAAAAGCATATATGCAGCTGCAAAGTTAACAGCTTTCCTGATACAGAACAGTGGAGGCTGTTCTAGCAGTGCGTCAAAATGATGCTTTAGTTCATACACCAGCACATGAAGTTTTACACTGTAAGCTGACGACCCCTTCTCAGAATTGAAGGCCTATTTTAGCCCCAAAACCCAAACTACTGATCAAAGTAAAGAAAAATAAAAGGCAATTTCAAAGGCATAAATTGATTACTTTCTTCCAAAGAAGGAACTCTCATGTACAATAGAATTGGTTTGTGGTTGCATATCTGTGAGCTACATTTTAGACATAACTGCTCTGGACAAACACCACTCACAATTACACTATAAAAAGTCACCTGCTATTACAAGCTTTTACTTGCTAACAGTGGAGTAGGAAGTATATGAGAATCATGCAAGAAAACACACAGAACAAGCCCCTAATGTAGACTAATCCAATAAATCTTTGAGAACAGGAAAATGCAGCTCAAAACTACGATCCAGCTCCACCTGTTTGTCACGTAAGAACATTACCAAATATTCTCTTAAGGGTCTTGAGGAATGGAGGTCATGTCCTCATGTGCCATTCTCCTGAGAGAAGACAACTGTCCAGTTAGAACGCAAGACACAGCATTTGGCTCCATGAATACTCATTTGCTGCCTTTCCATCACACTGAAACATCCCATCACCACAACTGCTGCTATACCAACAAGAGGAACTAAGCCCTGCCAAAAAGCTTACCTGTCACACCAGGTGCAAAGGCTATGCCTCCCTGTTCCCATGTGTTGGCATGCACTCACCCATGCTCCTCTTCTCCCCTCACACGTAGGTATCACTGCCTTTCTTACACAGTGCAACAAAGACCTCTGGCCTGTGGCAAGGCACACAAAAACATCTCCCCAATCGACCAAAACCAGTGAAGTCACAACACTAAGAGTGCATCTATTCAAACCAGTTCACCAAAGTAGTAAAATATTTAGTTTGGGTGTCCTTAGTAGGTTTTCTACAGCTGTATTGTCACATTGTCTGTGCAGCGTACACCTTGTACTCCATGCAAACCACAACATAACAGCAAAATAAAAATAAAATAAACAATACAGAAGCAGCCTGGAAAGTAGCGCTTTGCAGCGACAGATGGCACATGCCACGAGCTTCCCAAAATGCCTTTTGCATTTGAGCTTGATAGATCTATTCATTCCACTCTCCCCCAACTCTGTATCCCCCGCAGAATCCCTCACCTGGAATCAGTGAAGGGAGAAGGGAGAGGACAAAGAAAAACTCAGAAACCTGAAGTTTGTTTGGAATTTATTCCCTTGAACATTTTCACACAGTTGAACAAATAATGTCTTGATTTCACAGCAACAGGAAAACCACATGTTACATAATTCAAAAGAGACACACACCCAAAACAAAAACAGGTTAAAAACAACTGCACAAATCAAAATCTTCAGCAGAGCTGTACAATGGAGACATGAAGCCTTTCTGAGCACTAATCGACTCACTTGAACATTGACTGTCAGCATACATATTTTATGCACACTCCCTCCTTCTCTCTGAGGGAAGCAAAGCTCAAACCAGCCATTTCTCAGATTCTACTTTTTTTAAAAAAAACAACCCCCAAAACACCCAAACATTTTAATTCTGCAAACAATAATAATAATAAAATCCAACTCCCTCACACAAACCTGATACTATTTTTCTAAGACACAAAACCAATCAATGAAGCTCTTAAAGTGCCCAGAAAAATTCATATCACCCTTCAGAATATACACATACAAACAATAAACGAATATTCCAGTGGCACAAGTCTACAGGTCCGAGAGCTAGAGAGAAAGGTGGAACTGGGAGCTCAGTTACTCCCAAGAAAACGTGTTCTTAGCAGGATCCAGCCATGAGCACAAACTCAGCACATCGCTATTTGGTATATTCCTTCCTTGGTCCCCAGTACATTTCTTGGGATTTTTCAGAGAAACAATCAGGTCAGCTGTATCTCCACTCTTTAGAACAAATAACCTTTCCATCATGCCTTTGCCTTTCCAAATTTTCTGGGCTTTAAATTGCTGGTCCTTCAGCATTCTCCTCTTACACCAAAGCCACCCAAATCCTGATAAGAACACTGAGAAGGAACATGATGGACTGGGAACAGTCACGCACTTCTAACAGAGATTCCTGGCTTGCTATGAGTGATGATTCACTGGGCACTGAACCTTGGTCCTAATCGGGCAACCCACACACTCTTCTCAGTTTCCAAAAATACAGGGTCTGGTTCTAAAGTTTATAGTTTAAATGTTCCAACAGAGAGAAATAAATCTTGCATCAGATCTCTCTGGAGTTGTATGAAACCCCATAACAGGGTTCAATAACATGTGCCATGTCCTGCAAAACACACCACCATGGCTTCTCCAAACAGAACATTCAAGGCACAGTAGTAGAGGAACTATATTTCCTGCCAATTTGGTGATGCATCCTCAAATATGGATGTACTACTTTCTTTTCAGGAGTGGAGGGCATGGGGAAATTTAGATGTGTTTGTAAATGCAGTTCAGTGGTTTAAAATGAAGGAACCACAAACAGAACACGTCACAGATGTAGTTTGCTGCTATCGTGAATAATTAAATATTTAAAAGAGACTAAATGAAAACAAGAACAAAGCCCAAATGTTAGCAATAATGAAGTGTCCAAGTGGAGGATTTCATGAAGATATGTTTGTTTGCACAAGCAAACAGTATTGCTTTGAGCTGAACCATTTTCATACGTAAGGCATGTTCAGTGCATGCGGAACCATAAAGAGGCAATGTTTCTGACCATGAAGCTTATTTCTGTGCAGAAATAGATATAAAATGTATTCATACTTCGTTAGGCACAGAAGTGGAATTGTGTGCCAATATTATTGGATGCATTCATAAGATTCATTATAATTCCACAGACAGTTACGATGTGGCTCAGATAATTTACTTTAAAGGGCATGCTATTTAAAGAAAGCAGTCACCCTTTCATAGCTCTCCAAATCAGCAAAAGAACTTCCCAGTATAAAGTCCAGCCTTGCTTGCTATATTCAAGTTCACTTGTTGAAGAGTCTACTGTGAAGGGCTTTGATTCAAACATTGCTCCCTGAAGACACTTAAGGCACATCCATAGGAAGATTAACATTTTATATTATATACCTATGATACACACTATATATTTTTGTGATTTTAAAGCAGGAGACCTAGTGCCTCTATTTTGCATTATATTTTTCAGTTTTGCATACTATGTCTTGTATTTGGTTTCTGAAATCTTTCACAAGTCAAGTTACTGCTGCAAAGATCTCATGACTTGCCTTTTATTGCTTTACATTCTGAAGTATGAGTTCCCCTAGCAGGTCTTGCTTTTATGAACTCCCTATTGCTGATGGGGACAGAAATGTGTTGCTGTAAGAACACAAGCCTGAAAGGAGAAACTTCTTACAACAAAACATCACCAGCTAAAGTGACCCCAAGGAACATATCATAAAGCTGATAGGGGCAAAGACTGTTCCGAGCCCATCTGTGAAGAAAGAGTGTAAAGTTCAGAAATGTTTTTACAGACCTTTAGAATAAACAGAAGAACAGCATTTGCATTAAAAGCACATTAAAACCATATAAAGTACTGTAAATAATATTAAAAAAAAAATAAAATAAATCCAAGACACAGCAGATTACAGATTATCAAAAGGAGAGACAGTTGAAAAGCAAAGTTTGGGGTGTTTTTTTCTCTTGGCAATAGCAGAAATTTTGGCACAAAGGCAAATGCAGAAGATAGAGAAAACAGGCAGACAGGGTACAGAGGAAGGTTACAGGATCTACAACAAGCATGCCACAGTTCAGCAAGACCAAAAGCACAGTAACCGCTTTCCCCAAACTCCCATCCCCAGAGAGAATGGCATTCATCATACAAAAGCTTGTTGCCACTTCCTAAACTGAAGGGCTGATCTATATTGCAAGAGCCAGTTTGACCATACTCTCCTGGGAACATCTTTTGTAATCAACATATAAGATGTCAGGCAGGCTCTCTGGCAAACGAGGAAAAACCTTTGCAAGGGTGATTCTAGTTGACTGATAAACCCCCTTCAACCTCCTCATCACAGATTGTGCCCTGCAACTACCATCATTACAATACCAGGGACAGACAAAATGCCAGCTAAGACTGCGGCCACCCAGTGAGGCACTGACATCTTTAGCAAAGTTAATACCAATCAGGTTAGTAACACTTCACAAGAAAGTGCTTGTTGTGCCCAGTCTTATCTCAACTGAGCAGACCCACTGAATGTTATTTTGTGGTTAAATATATTTTAAGCATTAAGGTGGCTAAAAAAGATAAGGTCAGATTTGGTGGCATAGCAAAGGAGGCAGGCAGTGAGTCTAGGGGAAGAACCCATGCAATTTACATTCATTTGGGATTCCATGACAACTAAAAAGCATGCGTTGCATGAGTCACCAAAAAGCTCACTGAACAAGCACTTTGCTAACTCAGAGCAGCTGGGGTTTTTTGTCTTCTTTAATTGATGTTTCTGCTTTACAACTTCCTTTTGCCTTTTAAGCTATCTTATATCTCCATCAAATATCAAACCTGTGCATGTTAAACTTGGTTTTTATCTAATCATTTTAGGGGCAACTTACACTCAAGTTCTACCTCACTACTGAGGACTGGCTCAAACCTCAGGGTCTGAAATTGGTGTTGCCAAATTTCATCTGGTGGCACTTGCCTTAAAGGAGGTCAAACATTTTCAGATGTATGACCTGTATTAGGTGAGTCTACCAGATGGATGAAGTAGAGTCTTGGAAACAGCTCTCCCTCTGTCTCCATTTCAGACAAATTTTTACTCTAGGTATTTGTCTACTCTACAGTGAAAACAGGATGTCTATAGTCTCTTAAACAGACAATAAATTGCAAGAAAGCATGTACACAAATAGTTCAAAGTCAGTTATATTGAGACGAAACCTTACAGATTCCTGATTATTCAGGAATAATATCCTATTCTTCTATTGTATTTGCAAGCTCAGTAATTCAAAAGGCTGTGTTTAGGCTTTTGGGGTTTCTTCCAAACCATATATAACTGTAAACACATCATGGGCTTCCTGCTCTACCTACCCAGCAAGAACAGGAGCTAAAGGTAGGTACCTACAGGACACAGCTATTACTCTAACAGAAAACTGACCTGCCTTTAATGACACAGTGGCTTGCTTTTGAAGTACACTGCTTTTAGATTCCCACTTCTTAACCCTTCTTAAGCCAGTAGTTTTAATATATATAGAACTTATTTCACAAAGAAAACAATATCTCAGCCGCTAATGGCATTTTTCTAGCAGAAAGGGAGAGAACAGTGGAGGCACTGCTCATTCTTCTAGCACTAAATGTACTTCTGTCATGCACATACAAGAATGCACCACAATACATTGCCTTAAAGATGACCTAGCTTGACCCAGCAAAGCTGAGTAGGTTCTAATGTACTTTGGGCACTGCAAAAGACAAAGCTTTAAAAGGTCCAAAAGCTTTAAAAATTATGCTACAGTTACGCACTGCTTTAGAAAAGCAGAAAGCAAACATGCGGAGCCCTAGATTTCAAGTTTTGCCATCTGATAAAGTGGTGTCTGTTCTGTTTTACTCCTCTGGAAGTACTACAGTTCTGCTACAGGATTGTCACAGCTACATAAGGAAAGATGGAAACATCTTATTTATAGAAGTTTAAAGCAAACCACGACCTATTGTTTGCTCTACTTTATGATCACTTAGATGCTATTTACTGAATGTTCATTTATAAATCAGTTGGACAGACTAAATCAGAGGAAGGAGACTTTCTGCCAGCAATTCCTTTGATAAACTAGTTGACATATATAGCTAAACTCTCCTTCCACTTCTCATCACCAATAGTTCCACTCCATAAGCCACCTGATTCTCACAGCAGACACCCTGTGCTCCAAGACATATTTTTTCCATTCATCTGAAGGAATATGCTTCAGCCAAAAAAAAAAAAAAAAAAAAAAAAAAAAATCTCTACTTTTAGAGAAAGTAATTTTAAGTCTATCCAGTGGTAGAAAAAAAATGCTGTTAATCCATCTGTCCACAGCATTTTGCAAACATAATTCTTCCATACCTTTTCCTTTTCCTCCATTTTGTCATATGGGAATTCCACACAAACAAGAGAGGAAGCCATCAAAGTAACTACACTTCAAGAATGAACTGTGCACACTAAGAATTTGTCAGATTGCATTCAGTTGCAATCCTAGAAACATACGTAAGAATAATACAGTCAAACGAAAGCATGATTTTTATTTGTCTGTATGTTGTTAAGGTCTTTTCCCAACTGGCACTGCAAAAACATTCTATTCTTAGAGTGTTGCTTTAAGTATGTTCTCTCTCTAAAAGCAGCTGATTTAGTTTATCCATAGTGTTCTGGAACAAATACCAGAAATCAAATCTCTTCCTTTTCCTGACATCACTAATGAGCACTCAGGGGCTGGGCAAACGAGTATTTGTAGCACAGACACTTCTCCCATGTTAGAAAGAATTAGAATTTTTGAGTTAAAAGGCAAAACTACTTCACAGTAAGACACACACATTCATCACCCCATTCCCAAAGCTATGGCCAGTAGCAGCACAGATTCTGGCAGCGAGGGAAGAGCACCACAACCTGCCAGCACCACGAAATTCAATGGGTTTAAGGAATCCAATACCATTAGCTGTCAGACACCCAGAATTCCAAGGGAGACAATCCAGAGGTAATGGGATCTTTCCCATTCAAGTACCAGATTAATTGAGAGAAGCTTGGGAGAACGAGAAACCACAATCAGAATTCAGGCAAACACAGAATTCCAGTTTGTGAGCTATTCCAGTGCATCAGAACTTTTAACTTCAATAACACTGAGCTGCATACATTACACGGCTCTTTATCTGGACCCACTCAGAGAAGATCCTCAACTGAGCATCTGTGTTTTCCTGGAATTCTTTCAGAGCGTGCCCTTGAAAGGACTGAGAACATCTATGCCCCAAAGCCACAGTGCAAAATAATGTATTAAAACTTTGATGTAATGGACAAAATTCACACGGCACCCAAAAAAAAAAAAAAAACAAAGAAAAAAAAAATAAAAAAAGTCACACGAGTTATAAAGCTCAAAAAGTTGCGTCACATTAATTCTTAATGGTCAGCAGGCTGCCCACAGAATTCCCCTAGGATCTGCACAAGAACTTCTGACTGGACATAGAGAAAGGGAACCCCAAAAGCCACCAGCTGACACATGAAAAAGGAGTCCAAAGGGTTCTGGGCTACCTGGTGCCCAATCGAGGAAACTGTGCTTTGCAGGCGCTGGCTTGCCACCCTAACTCTGTCAAAGAGGTCGAGAGAGTACTGCACCACCCTGCCAAAGAAGGAAGCGGAGCTACCTGGGGCCCTCTCTGCTGAGGCGGAGATGGTATTTGCCCGTCCACTTCCATCACTTGCCATGGCGTCCTGCAGAGGTCCTTTGGTGTCCTGTAAGAATGTGGGGGAAATTCAACTCATATTCAAATTGAAAATGCCTTAGAAATACACTTTTTTTTCCTGCATGTGAGGCTGTATGTGCTGAACATGTTGAATTAGGAAGACATCTCTCTCACAATTAAGATACCCCTTAATCATTACATATGGAGGCAAGGCCTGAAACAAGTGTGTGCCTTCTCAATGTAAAGCTTTACTAAAGCTCTGAAAAACAAGCTGGATACCGAAGAAAGTCAAAGCAATAAGATTCCTAAAGTCTGCTCATCTGGGAAATAAAACAAGTACCATTTTTAGTCTTTGGTTTTGGCAGTAAATAGGGCACAGATATTGGGATGGATCCCTTATCCTTCCAAAAAGAAGGCGTACAGCTTCAGTTTGTACTAATAAAAGCCTGAGAAACAGGCAGAAAGACAAGCACCACCACTACCACAAAGGAAAACAAAATTTAAGATGGAAGGACTGTTTGTGGCACGTCAGCTAACCAGAACTTAGGAGACTAGCATGTAGTTTGCTCAGAGTATTTCAGTGTTTTTGTTTCAGCAAAAACACTGAAAAAGGATTTTAGGAGACAAATTAATGTGCCTTAGATTGTAATGACAAAATCTGGGAGACTTTTCTGTATTACATAGTATCTCTTGATCCAATATTTAAGCACAAATGCTTCCATTATGATACTATAGGAAAAGGGATAGCCTTTTTTTTCCATGCAGATTCCCTTTAACACACAGAAAATGTTCAGAAATGAAGGAAAGTTGCCTTCATAGTGCATGCAAGTGGAGTAGAACTTCATGTTTCAAAGGAAATGCAAATAATTTGCTTCCTCTTAGGAAAAATCATGGAGACACAAGGCAAAACCAAAATGAGTAAAATTATTCATTAAGACTCTGTATGGACTGAGTAAGTATTTCAGCTTACAAGAAAAATCAAAATCCTGTTCTGGACAGTACATTATTTTATAATAAGAACCATGAGAAGAAGCGGTAATTAAAGGAACTGCTTTTAAATAAAATATATAGAACCACAAGCTCTCATGACATAAAAAAGGCAATTCAATGCACTCGGAATTTTTCTGTTCTCTGAAAAACAAACAACAAAACCCTCCAGCATATATACTCTTTTAATGTTACAAATCAAAACCTATTAATATGAATTGTTGGATGAAATTGAGTTACCTTTCCTGACAGAGGACCCACTGCTGGCCTCTTCCGTTGAGCATAACCAGAGAGTCGGTAACAGTAGTGAGGCTTACAGTAGAACTTACCTGAAGATAAAACACAAATGGTGGTCAACAATGAGAACACAGCAGTTCAGCACAATATAAATGTCCATCTCACTGCAGCTTATTTTCTGTTGCCATTGCCGTTGCTCCCTCTAGTTTCTTCACTATACACTGAGGCAAATGCTATCTGAAGTTTTAACTCCAGCCCTCCTCTCTCCCCCTCTTAACTACCCTCCTTTCCATTGGGTGTCTGACAGCCATTTAGCTTAAAATCCTATCAAACACCAAAGCAAAGCTGTGAAGCTTGTGTGGTATCACATGCTAACAATGCAGCAGTGTGTGAGGAACAAAGAAATCATCACATGAAAAGCTGGCAGAAGCACTTTTGGAAAAAGCAAGAATGAATACAACCAGCAGAGGAAAGTGGGAGAAGACAGTGTTAACTCCCAAAGCACCATCTCTAAAAATGCACAGTGGCTACTTATGGAAAGTACAATCAACCAGTGATTCATTTTCACAATTAAGACATTTTGTGATACTACTGGTTTAGTAACTGCCCACAAGCCTAGATGGGTTTTCACTGGTATTTGAACACTGTCAGGAAGTAATACTACAATACAAATATATACTAATAACATAATACAAATAATAATAGCAGTAAATTGATGGCACATAATTATCTTTCAGTGTACCGCTGTCAGTGTATCCTGCTTGGTACATGCAGCCCATAGTAGCATCCCCTACTGCTATTCTATTCATACAACACTGCTAATGCATTTCAAACCTATATTCTGGTCTTTGCCTCTTCCTCTAATTTCACTGGGACAGTATATGCACAATGCTTAGCTTTATGACGGAAAAGTGACAAACGCTATCTTTTGATAGTCTCTGCTTAAATACACATTTCTTAACATTTACTCTTTAAAAAAGCCTGCACTTTCAGTTTGTCTATAAAGAGCTACAACAGAAAAGCTCTTGCATGAAAAATGTCAGACTTTGAAGCCTAAAATCAGACACTGACTACAGAACGTTGCAGAACGCTCATCAGTCAAAACAGCCAGATGAATAGCAACAATGCGTGTACAGCTTTGTTATTTTTTCTCTCAAAGAAAACCTGGAATGAAACATAAGCTGTATTTTCACTGTAATTAAATTAGCTAGGAAACTACATATTTCTGTTTGGCCATATCTGCTTCATATCCATAAGCAAGTGTCAGGCATTTAATATCATTTCAGAACAATTGCTACTAGTGTGCTGAAACTCTGAGCTTTGTGTTTGCTTCACTGAGAACTATTTGGCCGTAACTGCATACATAAGCTTGCTTGCAGAAGGACTCGCTAAATCTGGTGGCAAAAAATGTTTCAGCCTATACAGCTGACAGAGAAGCTCAGTCTGTTATTGCTAAACATAGAGTAAGATACTCAGTTCATTGTGCGCACCCAAAACAAAAGCATTCCTCAAAAAATGCTTTTTTCCAACTTTGATTATGGATGAAGATGTTACTTTTATATGCTGATTTCAAAATTGTAATTGGGCCCTTTAAATTCGCAGGCCAACTCTGCTGACCTTCCGGTCAAGTAATAATTGGTTTTCTGTTTCTTACTAGGAGACTGGTTTATGATTCTAAGTTTCCTCAACACTTTGTGACTGAACAAGTCCATTACTTGAAGTTATTACATAATGTATTGTAAATATGTAATTTTGGTTCTTTTTTTTCCTTAAGCCTACATGCTGTTTCGATGGCCATTATTCTACGTAGTATATGCAAAAAGTTTCTTCCTAGTTACACACAGCAGATACCTACTAATTTCATAACATTTCAATCTGCAGTAGAACATTCTGGAGTTTCATCCTGTGGCATATCAGTTTATACTTTTTATTTCATCTTTGCCTCCATGGGTGGGGAGAACTATCAGTACTAACACTTTTTTCCTGTTATTTTGGTTTCTATACCATCATGTCTGGAGTAGAATCCTTTTCACCTAACCTCTCACTAGTTTTACACTATTTTGCACAAACTTTCCTCCTGAGATAGGAGTAAAGATAAATGGTAGCTGTGGAAGAAAATAAAGAAAACTACTGACATAAATAAAGATTTATCTGAGATACTTTCTTGTATTTTTCTCTTCAGAATACATGAAATTTCTGTCAAACACTGCTCAACATAGAAAGCAACACATTTTAGAAGGAGAATACTTTTCATAAGTGATGTGTGATTTCAAATTACTACTCTTATAGGCACACTTTGTTGATAAATTGAGTTTCAACTGCTGCCATATTATGTAGTTTCTCAGATCTGTTAGATATATCTGGAAATTCCCTTAGCATGCTACTCTTTAACTGAGTCATCAGCAAGTTTTGTAATACTATTCCTTCCTCCTTAGCCTATCAGATATAGAAAACAGTCATTACTGAATCTTCAGTAGTGAGTTCAACAACACTTTGTCTCTATATATAACATTGACTTACCTCTACTCAACTTTGATGCTCCATTTTTCATTTTACAAACAAAGCTTAGTTTGTAAGGATCTATCTATTATCATAGACCCTGATTATAAAATTCCTACTTCAGTACACCTAAAATAAACATATGGAGTTGGATAGCTGTGATGTCTTCCAGAAGAAAAAGCTGACTACATTAGTCTCCAATGCGTTATTTTCTCTTAAGTGGCATTAAGCACTAAGGAGTTTCCTCATTTGATAGTAATGAAAAGGGTCTAGCCTTCAAACTCAGGCTCCAAACCCTTTCCAAGACCCCAAAAGCTATTTGTTTTGTTGCATTCTAGGAGCTGTTATTATGTTAAATTAATTATTAAGAGTCCAGTTATGTTGCTGTAGCATGACCTGGCCATGGGAAGTCCATGTAGTTTCAACAGTTTGAGAGATGGTGTCTTTGGAATGGATGTTACCTTCTTCCCTAACTCTCCAAATACTTTTTAAGCAAAGAAAAAGCTGAAATCACTAGACAGACTTCCAGGACAGTTAAATGAATTCTGACAAAAAGGCAATTTCTCTTACCATCTTCAATATCATAGGCGTAAGATGACAAGCGCAGAGTTGTCGCACAGTATTCACACTTGAAGCAACTGCGGTGGAAGAACTTGCCTTCAGCACTCAGCCTTTCCATCACATAGACTCGCTTGCGGCAGAAGTAACAGACGTCACTGCCTCCCAGGTTTTGGGGGAACTCTTTCTTGAGTGAGCCCTAGACAGAAATAGGCATGGCTAAATTTGTGTGTGTCCAGACTTACCAAGATTGCACGGTCATATTTTCTCTTCATTTATGCAGGTATTGGAGCATCTGAATGCTGCAGTTCTTTCACACATGGATGCTGCAGTTCTTCGACACAACTCACAATTTTAACCAAGACACAAAAACTAACCTTACAGTCCAGGGAGGAAGGTCCTAGGATGCCATGCCTACAGATGCCAGGAGTAAAATAAGCTTTAGATAGAGAGTGGACACCAGTACTATTAATGATGACCTTTAAATAAATGACTGAAGGAGGCATATGATGGAAAGCCAAAACCATTAGAAATCCCTCAAACAGCAACTCTTAGACCTCCGTTACCAAAATCAGTATCTCATCCAAAAAATAATAATGCAGAGGTAGCCCCAGTGGATCAAACATCTTCATAAATATGACAAACAGTTCGTCAACTGTTTTTGCACAATCCTTGGATGCTGAGATTAGATTAAAAAACAACATTTTGCAAGGAAAACGACGACAAGCATGAGGGTAGATAGAGAAATTAAATCTTTCACAAAGCTACAACAGATTCCATCAGTGGTAGTAACAACTGGACACTCACAGATCTACAGCACATCTAAACACAAACACGCATTATCTTCTGTACATCATCTTACCAGTTCCTTCTTGTCTAGAAGGGTTTTGGGTTGCTCTTTCCTTTGAAGCTGATTGGCTATCTGCTCAGCCAAAGAGCTCACTCCGCCTGTGTACATCTTTATATACTTCTACCAGATGAATGGAAAAAAACAATAGTGAAGTGAGAAAAGAAAAAAAAATCAAATTTAAAAAAAAAAAATATGACTAAAATGAGAATAGGTTAGGTGGTGAAAAGGTGTAGAGAGGTCAAATCATGCCAAGACAGTGGACAATATGAAGTGACAAGTAGTAACAGCAAAGCTAGTGTCATCAGAGATCACCAGTGCAGCCTACGATCAACCGTAGGAATGGGAAAAAAGGCTTGCATTTTACATCCTGTAAGCGTTCCAGAAATACTATGCTGATGAAGAAAGGAGATCTTATCTTTGTTTGCAGGGTATTTTGTACCTGGAAACCTGAGCATAGACACTTCCAAAGACGAGACCAAATACAGGTTAAGATTTTAGGTTCCAGGTAAAATTGGCATCATAACCAAGACCTATTAGAAGACATTGCATAGTCTACTGCAGCATGCTGATCACAACAGCCTATTTATATGCTTAGTAATGGGAAAGAATTAATTTACATAGATGAGGGAGAAATCCTTAACTAAGGAACTCAAAGTGATTCAAAAATATGAAATTTCTTCCAATGCTGAAAATACATACAGATTTATATCGAAACAGATGCAAGAGCCTGAGCCAATGCACCAAAAGCCATACCTGAAAACATCTGGAATATATACTTGTTCAACTGTGGACACAGCTTTATGACTAACTAGGCTTTTCTCCATTATGGGTACTGACTGACTCTCTAACTCTGGGTATCTAAAAACCCTTCGGTATTCTGAGAAATGTAGACAGGTTGACTGTTACCTTAGGTGGCACCAAATGAGTGTGTTTGCAAGCCAAGTTCAGTCACTGCAGGAGCAGAGGAAGTGTTTGTCACAGGGAATACTTACAACTATAGGCAATAATTACATGGTTAAGAAAATCATGTGATTACATCCATGTTAGCACAACCACACTGCAAACGCCATGTATTTGATTCAGAGAAGCAAAGAGCACACCAAGCAATTTTCCTTTTCCAGGCTAAGAAGTATTATGAATGTTTCTAGTGGGAGCCTCCTCAGCAAATGAAGGATCATCAGAGAGACAGTCCAGCTTCTGGCAAGTGTAAAATACCAAGGATAACAGTTTTCTGAAGAAAAGGACTAAAGCTGTATCTCAAGACTCCCTTTATTCATATAGCAGAACTTGTTTGAAGAACTCTAGTTATTTCCCACAACTAATAACACAGCACAAATTTCACATGTGTGGTTATTAGCCTTTTAGGAGTGTTTACAACCTCCATGTGTTCAGACATGAGAACAGCAGGAAGCATCACAAAAACTGAAATTCACCACAGAATGGGTACTTTGGAGGGCTCAGCCATCAGAGATTACTGCTGTTATCACTGAAATCCTAATTATTTAAGCTTCGTGTGACTAAAGTAATGATGCTTTATTTCTACTCAGACACAACTTCTATCTCTACTGAACGCAGAGTACTTGCAGAATTTGTAAGTGCAAGAAATAATACATGGTTTGTCTTTCATAGGTTCCATATACTTCCTTAGCTACTGTGTGCACACACATTTGGGCAGAGTTGCCATTCAATGTCATACACCGCACCTTGTCAAATATTACATTTAAAATGGTGACCAGCGGAAAAAATTTCTTCAGCATTAATCTTTATTTGGCAAGAATAATTTGGCCAAGACTCTTCCTTTAAGAAACCAAAAACCTTTAAGACTTTTAAAGTTTTCTTAAAAGAGAATTCAAGCTTTTCCATGGGATAAACTTTCTTTCAGCTGAACCAGGTTTCCACAGAAGAAGTTTTGATTTGAAACATTCATTCAACATTCATTCAGATGCTTCAGGATCTTTAAATTTCTACCAGTATATATGAAGGTCCATGCTTTAAAAGCTGTGCTAATCTTAACTGACAATACTTTGGACTATTTAGTGTGGGAAATTTAGTTGTTGAATTCTTGATTTGGGGTTCAGTGTTTCCAATTTGTTTTGCTTTTTTCCTACACATCATATTTGGCCTTATACCAGGCCTTAAATGAAACATTTTGCCTTCCCTTCTGTGAGCAAAAGCCTTTAAGATATACAACATTTTGTAAAGAACCCACTCCAGCTTAGGACAAATCAAATTCCTACTATTTATGTATGATAACTGCAACTAGTTC
This sequence comes from Coracopsis vasa, assembly GCA_026283785.1. NCBI lineage: Eukaryota > Metazoa > Chordata > Aves > Psittaciformes > Psittacidae > Coracopsis > Coracopsis vasa. The sequence goes on along the minus strand of JANHGB010011519.1, from coordinate 7,278 downwards.
AAATTATCACTGAATTTTCAGAATGCCAAAGTACTTTTTATTACACACTGTCCACTAAGTATATATGCACAAAAGCATTCTGCAGTTTGGCCCAAGATCTCAACAAAAGCAGCAAGCAAAACAAGAAAGCTTTACTGCAAAGCCAAAAAGACTATCAGTCCTCAAAAAAAATAACATTTGAGAGTGAGATGTACCACTTTTCATCTACACCAGATGTTAAATGTATTTAGTTTCAAACTGCTTTATGGCTGACAATAACCAAGCTATGCCACAAACTGCCTCTGGCTTCTCATTTGTGCATGAATATGCACAGAAATTGCATTCTGCAGGTGAAGCATTGCAAGCCTGGCCATCTCTTGTGGTGTGTCGTTGGCTGGTGGGACTGGGGTGCAGCAAGCGAACACAGCTGAGTGCACCTCGCAATGCTCAGGCTAATGCTACCTGTCGAAGAGAGTCAGGTGAAGGTGAAGAAGGGCGATTAGAAGAACGGAGGCTAAGGGAGAGCTCCCACTGGTCAACAAAGAATCGGCGAGACGGTTCAGTCTCAGGCTAAAAAATAAAATAAAACCCAAAACAATCATACATGGCTACAGAGAGAAGAGAGGAGAAAATACAAACACTCAGCCCCTCTATGCCCACCATCAAAAAAAAGACGCTCACAGGAAAACTTGGAGGAAAATGCCCAGTGTATCTTCACTTTCTCCCTATCAAGACAGAGTAAGTTATTCTTAATTTGCTCTTTATTAGGTTTTAAGTCATTTAGGACCATTTGGAAGCAGTTACCTCCTTCTACAGATGTCCAACCTCCTGTAACCCAACCAACTCAGCCACTGGCAAAGCTCCCAAATCAATTTCCTCTACTCCTCCTGTATCTCCCACTGCTCTTTATTACTGGCCCAAGGCACGAAGATCATATTTCAGGCCATGTGAGACCTCTTCTATATTTTAACTATATAAACCAAAAGCCTGCTTCTCCTTGGGGATGGAAGAGAAAGAAATTAACTTGTATGCATTGCCAGTAATTGGCAGCAAATTTCTAACCTAGAATTTACTGTAAGCAGATTGGAAACATCACACTAAGAAGAATGAAACAATATAAACCAATCTGCTGCTCTTGCTTATTAAAAGGCAAACAAAAAATCCCAAACTGAGAATTTGCATCTTTCTGAAACTGGTTCCTCACAGGAGGACCCAATCAACTGGTCTTCCAACATACCCCGCATTAACTCTATGGCTCATTATGCTTATCTCTCAATAAATACTTCACACAAATAGGGAAAAAACAATAGCTGGAAGTATCAGACAAATTGTGCTGGTAGAAAGAGCACATTCCTAGAAATTATAGTCTGGAATGAAAAATTGTGCAAGTTTCAAATATTTGACTCTCTTTTACAAGAAAATTATGGTGTTAGTTATAAAAAGGAAAAATAAATGTCATGTAGCTGTATGACCCACAAAAATAGCTGTTTCTACCAGCTTAGGATAGGATAAGCTCAAGACAAAATCTACTGGACAAAAAGCAAAATAGCTTGGCTTTCACAATTTCCCCAATTTAAAGAAATGCAACTATTTATAGACAAATTTTCTATATTTCAGATCATACAGATTTGATCACACTTCTTTTCTGAAAATGTCTTACTTTGCCAAGCCTTCCTTCTCTTACTAAACTATTATTCTTCTTTTCCTTCACTTAAATCCCACACCATAATCCATCACTGCCTGAAGCGTTCCAACATCTGTTTCCTTTTTCCTCTCTGCCCTACCCACTTTATTCTTTCCTCTACTTTGTGTTCTCAGCCTCCCATTTTCTCTTCTTCTAATTCTGCACTATACAGAAGTTCGACAGAATTCAAAAATTATTTCTGCCTTTGCATTATAATGCTGCTAATCTTTTCTACCCTCAAAAGGAGCTTAAAAGTGCTTAGAGAGCAACATAAAAGGTAGGAACAAGATGTTTTGGTCTAGATGTTCATTTCTGTATCATCATTTCAATTAAGTAGGGAAACGCACACAAGCATGCTGTCTTTGGATCACGCCCAAGATCTTCAGTTGTGTCACTCATTAAGAGGATGTTTAAACTAGTCTTCTTACTCAGTCTTTCAGAGTTTCTTCTGTGTCCCCAGATCCTATCTAAACTCTAACTAAAGGTTCACTCTTTCTTCTTGGAGAACAGCTTCACTGACTTTAATCACCAGCAAAGAACAGCAATGAGAAGTGAGCTAGATGTTATAAATTTCCTTTTGACACGGCTTGGAAAAGTTATGCCCACAAGCAAAAGTTCTAGGACTGTTTATACTCCAGCAAAAGAAGACCGCTTGATTTTGGATGGTTAACTCAAAACAGTAAGCTATTAAAAAAAAAATAAAAAAAATCACTTATGTAGATAGTGTTTTCCAAAAAGCACTCTCCAGTTTGCCAAATGCTGTTCAAGATAACTGAAAATAGATAGGGGCAAGCAACTAGAAACTGAAGAAACCACTGTTCAAACCAGCATGCTCCCGTATGCCAAGGACGACATACTGGAGAAAATTGAGCACAAAACCAAGCCAAAAGTGTACACTAGAATCAGAGAAAATCCACATAAGCTGCCAACTCTACCATTGCAAATAAATTTGCATGAAGTACGGACATGAAAGTAGTACTTCAGAGCCAGGAAGTGTGCCTGGAAAATGTAAATATTGTTGCTTCCAGAAGCACCTGTGAGCATCTGACTGGTAGACGACCATTGTGAGATGATTTGATCTGGACTCCAGCTGGTTTTCAGCATGTAGTCTGAAGCTCAGAAGCTGGGTTTTACCTTATTGTTTATATTGTGTTTTGAGAAACAGAAATACCGTTATTCATCAAACAAGGAGACAGGTGAGAGGTATCAAGTAGGATAAAAATACTACACAGAATAGACTTGACTGTGTCCTTTTAGCCATATGACTGTAGAGCAGTGGTCATCATATTTTGGTGAATTTTTCTCTCCCTCTGACCCAGAATCCCACACTGATACAGGACTCCAATAGGCAGGGCTGTAGTCACCTGATGCCTCACTGCAGGTCTGGACTCCAGGGGGGCCCTTTGCTCAACATTCTCAGGCACTTGGTCATCAGAAAATAAACGAGGAGATCTCTGTGAGATGAGGAAGGAGGTAGTAAACAAAACAGGAAAAAAAGGCCCCAAAAGGAACACTGGAATGCAACACATTAGGTATGAAATTCACATGCAGAACAGTACCAGGAGCTCCTATGTGAAGGCTGCTTTTACTCTCAAAGGCTACTGTTCTAATCAAGTGCTAAGTTTTGACCCACAAGACCAAGTAAAAAAACAGTTGAATTAGTTGTTATTCACAACTCTCTCACCTAGGACTGCTGCAGCCAAACCCAAACAAGCGTGTGGCCTCTCTCTCTCTGGCATTACCATCCAAAATAAATTAACAAATAAAACCTGTGGCTTTATCATGCATAAAGGAGCTTATTTGCCAACTTATTTCGCCATAGTTCTCAGTTCTCAAGGATTTCCTTTGCATATCTAAACCTGTACATACTTGTGTTTCTCAGATTTGTACACAGAAACACATTTCCAGGGTAATAAGGTACTTCAGTTCTCATAAAGAATGAGTTAGTTTCCTTAAAGATGAAAAGTGAATGCTGTACTCGGCAAGGAGAGGATGCTTAATAAGCCTGGCTAGTTAAAGCAAAGTACAGCAAAACAAAACTGTCTCAGAAACTGCCAGTTTTACTTCTGGAACTTTGCTGTCCTACTTGCTCTTACTGTGCTGTCATGTCAACACACCCCCAAGCACAATATTCGACACCTCTGCTATTCTGGTCTTGCATAACAATCTTCTTAGCTGCTGTGTGGTGCACTTAGTGACACAGAAAACAAGACCTGGCTCGTGGCCTGCTACACAAGACAGGAGTATTGCTTGCAATATCACACAGCTTCAACTACTTTGTTTGTAGAGTTCAAAAGGAAACAGACTACAAACATGTGCATGAAGAAACCTCAGGCTTGATCTGTCAAGAACGCCAGGGTGCTGCTATGTATTGCTAGCTGTCCTTCAAAGCAGAGCAGAAAATCAGGTTCACACCCGATTTACAAGAAACATTTCTCCCATTCAGATGCATTAATAATACTCTCAATTTTCAGCTGCTTTCAGTTCCACCTACTCCTTCCTCCTAGATCATTTTCACTAAAACTAGGGCCTATTATAAAGCTGTGGGCTTCTGTGTCACTGCAGACACATGCTTATTCATTTTCTACTGCCTGTCAGAAAATATTTGGCCCACAACAGTCTTTTGTTAGAACACATTCTGAAAGTTGCAACAATTTTATAGCTGGCTACCACTTAAGACTTAATTCATTCAAAGCCTTTAATGGAATGTCAATGAATTTGTCAATATGAATTCAAATCAACCAATTCTTTTGAGTGCCTTTCTTTTCCTATGCTTCTGTATTATACTGAGCCATTCAGAGAGACTGTTGAATATTTCATTGTTAAGAAGGCTTCAAAGTCTCCATAATAAATAATGCCTCATCATTTCTCCTTTTACTTTGCCCTGTACGAGGCAAGATGGAATGCCAGCTGTTTAACCATCCAGAAAGCAAGCAGTGAAAACAATGCAACCATGTTTGCATGAATTAACACCAAACATAATTCTTCTTGTTCTGCTACAGCCACAGCATACTTCATTAAAGAGGTGTAAGAGAAAGAAGAATGAGAAGAGCTTAAGCACTAGATCTATGGCAAAATAAAAGCGTATAGCAAACTGTTGATAAAGGCTTGTTATGCATTTATGTGGGTATCACACAGAAGTAATCACTCCTAATTGACTCTCAGCAGTTACAGCGTGTTAACAGCAGCATTAGGATAAGTGTGTTTCACTACTCAGTCTGTTTGCTCTCTGTATTGCACATATCCACCACAGCCTTGTGTCATCAGCATCCATGCCATTTGTTCATGCTCTTTACCCTTTCCTGTCTGGGACTCTGCTCCCCGGGATAGTCAGCACCAGGTTCCCTGTTTCTCTGCAGGCAACAAATTATGAGCTTAACAACAATCACAGACCAACTTTCTAGTCAAAACACACTTCATCTGATTTTTCTTAAGATGCAGACAGAAAAGAGGCCGTAACGATAGCAGAACAGTTTAGTAAGAATATTCTAAACCTGCCAATAAGAAGATGGCTCCTGTAGGAAAATTAATTTAAAACATATATTCATATAAGGTCGGTAAATGACAATATAGTACCACAATATAATGAAATTAATACAGTAAAGATGGTAATACACTCAGTGTAACTCATACTGTGATGTTAGATCAAAGGATGGAAATGGAAAGCTTAAAAGAAGTGGCAGAATGAATGCATTAGAAGCATGGAGTTTAAAAAGGTTTAAAAAGACATCAGTGTAACAAGGACACAGATCCATCTGACTTGCTATGAGGCCAAGACAATTTCAGGAAAAGAAATCATTCCTAAGGAAAAAAGAATGTCTCCAAAAGCAGACTTTTCAGCAGAGCCTTCGAATGGATCAGTTCTGTAGCACAAGGAGCAAAAATTCCTCAGAGTTAAAAGGAGGAAGCCAAATTTATTATTATTTCTTTGAGCAAGACAACATGCAAAAAAAGTTTTTTATAGGAAACAATGGAGAAAATGGTCAAAGTTCACTTGGACCCAGCAGTAGCTAGCTCTCACGACTGAACTAGACAACCAAAAAGACACAGGACAAACACTTGAAGAAGCCAGCAAGAGAAAACATAGAGCTAAAGGGTTCTTAGTGACTGAAAGCCAATTTCTCTATATGGAAAATGAATCACATGCCATAGATTAAAAAGTAGAACTGCATTTAACTGCCTTAGCTTCTCTATCTGCAATCTTGGGGAAAACCTTTCTTTTCTCATAAAAGGTATCTGTCAAAATTTTCAAAGGATGTTGGCAAGAAGAAGACAGATAGCCATCACAGAATGGTTTGGGTTGGAAGGGACCTTAAGGATCATACAGTTCCAACCCCCTGCCATGGGCAGGGACACCTTCCACTAGACCACGATGCTCAAAGCCCTGTCCTGGCCTTGAACACTGACAGGGATTGCAGCAGCCACAGCTTCTATGGGCAGCCTGTGCCAGTGCCTCACTAGTAGAAAGCTTCTTTCTAGTATCTAATCTAGACCTAGCCTCTGTCAGTTTAAAGCCATTCCCCCTTATCCTGTCATTATATGCTCTTGTCAAAAGTCCCTCTCCAGTTTTCCTGGAAGTCCCCTTTAGGCACTGCAACGCTGCTCTAAGGTCTCCCCTGAACCTTCTTCTCCAGCCTGAACAAGCCCAAGTCTCTCAGTCAGTCTTCATAGCAGAGGTGCTCCAGCCCCCCAATCATCTCTGTGGCTTCCTCTGGACTCAGCCCAACAAGTCTGCATCCTTCTTCTGTTGGGGGCCCGGAGCTGGATGCAGTACTGCAGGTGGGGTCTCATGAGAGCAGAGCAGAAGGGGAGGATCACCTCCTTCAATCTGCTGGTCACACTCCTTTTGATGCAGCCCAGGATACGGTTGGTTTCTAGGCTGCGAGTGCACACTGAAGTCGGCTGATGTTCAGTTTCTCATCGACCAACACTCCCAAGTCTTTTTTCCTCAGGGCTGCTCTCAATCCATTCTCCTTCCAGCCTGTAGCTGTGCTTGGCATTGCCTCAGCCCACATGCAAGACCTTGTACTTGGCCTTGCTGAACTTCATGAGGTTGCCATTGGCCATCTCTCTAGCCTGTCAAGATCCCTCTGGCTAGCACCCCTTCCCTCCAGCATGTCGACAACACCACACAGCTTGGTGTCACTGGCAAACTTGCTGATCAAGGGTAAGTCCTGACTACTCTGCTAAAAGATAACATGCCTTACAGAGTTTATAGGCATACTAGCGTTCAGCAAAGAAACATTTTCCACCTACAGGGGAATTTATTTGTACAATCCTCATTTAAAGTTATGAACTGCAGCTTTTTATCACCTCAAGATTAGTTCAGGATTGATCAGGGAGGAGTGGAATTTTATTACTGCAGTAGGAAAATTAAACAAAAAATTTTAAAAAAGGATGCAACTCAAAGAAGCATGATGACTATGTACAAGACAAATATTAAAAGATTTCAGGTAATATTTAACTGGAAGGACAACAAATGCATCTGCACAAACATGTGGATGCACATATATACATTGTGAATAGAACAGCCCTCTACTCCAAATTCAAACTCAGACTGAGTGAACACAAACTCTTATGAGACAAAGGTCTAGGTATGGGGGAAACAGAAGGAC
>JANHGB010011518.1:0-16970 GCA_026283785.1 Coracopsis vasa | reverse complement strand
AGGAGCCAGGTCAAAAAGCTGCTGCTTGTCCTCTTCTGCTACCAGTCCTCTCCCCATCGGGCCAAACACCATTACTGGGGAGCCCGGCCCTGCCGGCCATGGAGGACATCCCTGGCGAGATGGCGCTTCCCCGGGACTCCGGCAGCCCTGAGGCTGCCCTGTGCCCTCCCTTCCAGTGCCGGCAGGATGAGACCTCCCTTACCCTGCTCCTGCATGTGCCCTGCATCAAGCCCCAGAGCCTCAGCGAGGACGTGGGCACGAACCACTACAGCCTCCACTTCTCCAGTGAGACTGGTTCCTATGCCCTCTTCTTACAGTTTCTACCTGAAAACAAGCTGGCGTCCACTGAGACCAGCGTTAACGTGTCTGCCCACAACGCTGCCTTTGTGCTCACCAAGGCCCCTGGCAGCATTGGGCCCTGGGAGAAGTTCAGCTTCGGCCTTGAAGCCTCCGCTCTGCAGGTAATGGCTTCAAAATGGCAGGGTTGGTATGTCACATCCCCTTGAGTGCCACCGCTTTGCTGCGGTATGTCACTTTTGTTGTTTGGATTTGTTTGTGAATGATGTCTTAGGAAGGCGTTAGGTTATCGGTCTGAGTTCAGAAGTTCATAGTGGGGGAAACTGCTTCCCTCAGAAAGCTGCTACCGGATGTAAGTGGAACAACCTAATTAATTCTAGTCTTGTACGAACAGTACAAAGGTCACATCACAGAGCTGACATCACTGACTTCAACCTCCTGTGCTTTTTTTTTTTCTAAGGGAACTTCTGATGATGAGTGAAAACGGAGCCTGCACTATGTCCTTAGTGTTAGCTTTTACAGCCATATAAATTGCTCATGCAGCCTATTCAGCAAGGAGATGTTTATAATACACCAGATGTACACACACATACATACAGGGTCATGAAATGCAGATGTGTGAGTGGAGTGTATCTGTGGCTGTACACTCTGTGTGGGACAGAACTCCCTTTAATTCAACCAGAGTAGTACAGCAAACAGCAACAGTTGCTGTTGATTGCCATTTGCTGGTCTAGTTCTTCACCTTCTTCTTATCAGTCTGAATATGATTCCAATTTAGCTGTTTTATGATTTTATGGGTTGTTGGGCAGTGATGCTGCCTGTATTGGGAGGAGGTTAGTGCATCTGCTGCATGTGGCCAGCTGCCTGCTGAAAACTGGCAGCGTCCCAGTAAAGGGGCGCTCAACTTGTGGTACTCTCACTGTCAAGAAATACTCACACAGGTTTTGTGGAGAGCTACACTATTCTGTAAACTCAGAGTTTCAGGCATCTTATCACAAGCAAGGATTAAGACTGCACAAATCTTTTGTAACCTTTCAGCTGTATGATTTTGAGTTTGTCTTTATTTTAGAACAACAAAATCCTTTGCAGTTTGGATCACATACTGTGGGAGTGTGAATACAGAAAACTGACAGCTTAAAGTATATACACTGGGATGGTGGCTTGGAGTATCTCAATTGCTCCATCACTACAATTAGAAAGTACCATGTGATACTGAAAGATATTTGTCCAATTAGTGTATATGCAGCTGAATCTTCACATTTTATTTCCCATTTAGCAGGCTGCATACCTTTTCTGTAGTAGCAACTCCTTTGAAGGAAGAGCTGATAATTTTTAGTAAATGTCAATGATTATAAATTTATTGAGAACCACCTATGCTGAACTGTTTACCGTGCATCTCCGCTTTTACCTGAGCAGGAGCCTGCAAGTCCGTGCAAGTGGGGCCATGAAATAGTCAACACTACTATGAAATGGTGTGATCAAGTACTGGGTGCCAGCTTGACGTCAAATTAACCACCATGAAAACTACTGCCTGTTTTTTGTATAGGTTAAAAAGGCATGAAGTATTTATCCACTATATGGGCAATTTATCCACCTTTTCAGATAGTCAGAATAGCTTTCATCATGTGCCATGGTGCGTACCCATGTGCTTCCTTGTTGGTTTATGGTGTGCAGATTTAAATGCAGGTTTTAGAAGAAGTTGCTTTCTGTGACTGTGTGGGGATCTGAGAAGTCAGTTTGGGAACAGGAAATTCTGCTGCAGTATCTTTAGCCCTGTGATTGATAGACATTCCTGCACCCTTTGATCTCAGTCTAATGATTGGAAGTATTTGGTATGTGCATTTCTTATGATGATTGGGGGAACATCTTTTGATTGAAAGTTGTTAAAATGCCATTCAGTAATGAGATTTTGGTCAATATTACCATTTTGTGAGTTAAACACATCTTTGAATGTGCTGAATTTATTATATATTGCAGAATGTTTTGGGTGAGTAGTAGGAGGAGAAGATTAGGCATTAGTCATGGACCTCCTAGCCATTCATTCATGTAGCAGGCTAAAAAAGATTGATTTTTTCTGGCATGCAGTCCTTTTGGATGCCAGGCCTGCAAATTAAAGCAGCTGAAATAATCTGAAATAATTTGTTCTGTTTGCCTTTTTTTAACTGTGCTATTTCCCAAAAGTGCCTGTGCCAGCGCTGATAGCTGCATTCGCTCAGAGTGAAGTGAGAAAAATTAATATTTAATTAGAACTACTATTATGTGCTGTCTTCTGACCATTAACTATTTGCTTGTGGTAGCTTCTTTTCTACTTACGTTGATTTCTTCAATTTGTGTGCTGTCATCTCTGGTGCTTTTCTGCTTTGAGTCTCTCTTTGAATCAGAGCTAGGGTTTTTGCATGGAGATGTGCAAGGATTTGCATCAGTCATAGAAAGAGTGTTTTAGGAACACACAAAGTAGCAGCGCCCTCTTTAATCACCTCAGGGAGCTTTTGGTGGCCTAGGTGAGCAGGAATTTTATTGCGCACCTTGTGGTCATGCGGCTGTCTGCTTGTTTGTCACCACTTCTCCCACAGTAGCATTGCCAGAGGGTAGTGTGTGGTGAAAGAAGAGGCCTGCGTTTTTTACAGATATGAAAATCCTACTCTTCTTTCTTCTGGGAAGTTGGAGACCATGGGTTTCTGTGTTGTTTCATGGAACAGACTCATTGCTGGGTTAGTTCAGAAATCCACCACTCGGCAACAGCTCATGCCAGAGTGGCTATTATAGTACCCTGTTAGGCTGCTTGCGCAATTGTCTCCCATTAACTTGACCAAAGAGCCAGGGGAGTGTGTTAGGATTAGTGTTCTCCGCAGAAGCAGAATGCATCTTGTTGGCAGCCTCCTCCCTGGGCTGTGCTGTAGTGCGTATCACTTGATTTTGATTGTCTGTGTGCCTCTGCCCAGATTGACATGTGTGATAACGGTGCTGGTAATGGCTCAGCCTTGCCTTGCATGCTTGTGATGTTCCTGTTATCGCACTGGCCTCTTTTCTTGTTGGAAATTGGTCTGATAGATAGTGATAGAAGACTGAATTGGTCTTGTCCTTAGGACACCATTCTTGAAAGAGAATTTCAAGGAGTGGTTTTCCTTTTGTAGTCAGATACATTTGAATCCCTGTGCTGAAAGATGATATATTTAGAGCTCGGTTTCCACAGACGCTGAGCAGTCTGAATTCCCACCCCAGCAAGTGCTTATTTTCAGCAAGTCTTTACAGTCCTCCCTGGACTTTAACTATGTCATTACAAATGGCCCTATATTTTATAGGTCTTGATGTTGCTTTGGTTTTACTGCTTTCTCATAGAATAGGTAGTCAGCTCTCTGCTAACTCTCAGCCCTAACTTCTTAGCAGTGGTTGAAGCCATAGCTTCTCCTTCTCTTTGAGTAGTTTCACTCCTTGTCTAAATGTCCAAAACACTTGTTATGGTCAGCAGAAATCTTATGAAAATAAAGCTTTTGCTACTTGGAACTTTGTTGACCAGGGTCACATGTTTCAGGGTTTAAAAGTTATCTTGTCACTGGCCTTGTGCTCAATTGCTGTACTGGGGACCATGTAGCAGTGATCTTTCTGCAGGGCTCACCCTGTTTTTTCCAGGGGAATAGGGACTCATGACGTGAGGAAGTTGCCCAGCTTCCTCACTGCCTGAATCACCCTGTTGCTCCTTATTGTGGTTCATCCACTAATATTTTCTACATCTTTTGCTTCTATTTGTTTACATCCTGGGAGCTCAGGCTAGGTAACTCCTGCATCAGTGTTCCCCTTCATTTTAAGACAACAGAGCCTAGTGAGTAAATGATGAAAAAGAATGGTTGAGAGTTAAAAAAACATTAATAAAATCTGTAAACCTGCCAGGCAAGGTTTCTGAGAACGATATGTTCCAAAATGTCCTGGTTTATGCCAGACCTGTAGTTGGGCAATTACGGGAATCATGCCTTCGTAAAGTACTGTCTTTTAATGTTTGGTCTCCTGGGGTTAAATGCTCAATTCTTAACGGAAATAAAATCCAGTTTTCTGGTGGGTGTATCTGAACTACTGAGACTTGGAGGCTCAGTTATACTAACATGTGAAACACATTTGCTAGATAATGAATTCTGGCTGCAGGTTTTGGATTATGTGTGCTTATTTTCTTGTGATTAGGAAAGGGTTGGTTAAAGTAATAATTCTCTTTCATGCTGATCCACACCCTTCCTGCCCTTCTCAGTGGCCTGAAAAGAGTTAGTTCAGAAGATGTGTACTCATTTTCCTGATCAGTGCTTCCCTCCTGGGATACCTCTTTCTGGGGAGAGAATTGCTGCAGCCAGTCCATCCCTTTTGTAATAAAAGACCATGTTCTGTTATGGAGAATATTAAGATTTAACTCACATAAACCCCCAAGGGGCTCCAGAGAACAGCAGGCAGCAGTGTTTCCTCTGCTTTACCACACATTGATATGTTTTTTTAACATTTACAGTATGAAAAACATTATACTAAACATTCCTGATTAATTCTTGGTTTGAACTAAGCATGAGTTAAGCCATTTGCAAGGATTGCTTAACAGAGATATCTAGGAGGGAATTGCATAGCCATATGAAAGCTTTGTTTAACTTCTGTGTGAATGTTGATGTCTTCATGGCGAATGTTTTAGAAGGGCATGTTACTGAGCATAAAAAAAGAGGTGTGATTTTTCTGCTTGGCACAGCCACTGGTGCCTTGTGAAGGAGATCCTTGTGAAGCTTTTGCTTTTTTTTTCAGAAAGTAGAAGTAAATAACAAGCCCTCCCTGTGACCTCTGCTCGCTGCACACACCCACTGCCACGTGTTGTTTTCTAACCCCTGGACTTCTGTGTTCTGCTTTGGCAATAGGTGTGCTCCTGCGAGACAAACACCTGCTATGACCTGTTTATACAAAACCCCATGGGAGCAGTATTATTTTTAGTTGTATTTACAGCAGAGAGATTGTCAGGCTTTGTAATTAATCCTCTTGTTATCTCATTGAATATGGTATTTCATAGAATCATAGAATCCTAGTATGGTTTGTGTTGGGAGGGACTTTAAAGCTCACCCAGTTCCAACCCCTGCCACAGGCAGTGACACCTTCAACTAGACCAGGTTGCTCCAAGCCCTGTCCAACCTGATCTTGAACACTTCTAGGTGTTGGGCAGCCACAGCTTCTCTGGGCAGCCTCAGTGCCTCACCACCCTCACAGCGAAGAACTTCTTCCTAATATCTAATCTAAATCTGCCTTCTGTCAGTTTAAAGCCATTTCTCCTTGTCCTGTTACTCCATGCCCTTGTACAAAGCCCTGTCTGTCTTTCTTGTAGGCCCCTTGTAGGTACTGGAAACTGCTTTAAGGTCTCCCCAGAACCTTCTCTTCCCCGGGCTGAACAAGCCCAGCTCTCTCAGCCTGTCTCCATAGCAGTGGTGCTCCAGCCCTCTGATTTGTATGTCTTGTATGTGCTGTCAGTTGCTCCCAGGCAGATCCTGTCTTTCCAGCCATATTGGACATGCACTTGGCATGAGGGAGCTGAGAGGCCATGTATTCCCTGGAATAGAAATCATCTAGGTGAGGCTGCAGGTAGCAGAGCGGTATTGCTCCTACTGCTGGGAGCATGTGGAAAAGGCCGTGGGCTAGATGTTCTCCACTGCCTGGGGCCATGCTGCGGCTGTTCTTTTGCTTGGTGATCTCAGAATTAGAGCTCTTGTGAATAAATATATTTCTTGGTTTGAGAGTCAGCCAAGCATGAAACTGAGAGAGCTGTGTTGGGAAGTATGAAACACACTAACATTTTAAGCCTATGCCACCTTTCAAGGAGAACTCTGTACTAGAGAGCTGAATGAATGCTGTGGTACACCCACAGTCCAAACAGGGGTGCTGGATCTCAGTGGCCTGGGGCAGTCCCACTAACTGTACTGCTGCATTTAGGCTTTGCCCTTATTTCCAAACTATTTTGAGTTGTGTTACATGCTTTCTTTGAAAGTCAGGGTTATAATTTTCAGTTCCCAAGCTACTATAAAGAGTTAATAATAGTTAGGGATCACTTCTTAGAAGATGATGCTAGAAACTAGGACTGTAGTGCTTAATCCTACAACAGCTTATTTTTGGTTCAGTTTATTCTGTGCTCAGTGTTTCAGGAATCTTGGCATGTTTTTTAGGAGGTCAGAGAAGGACAGAAAAGGAGAACAGAACAAATTTATTGTTTGATATTTTTCAAAGTAATCTCTTTCCCAAACTACGTTAAGAAATGTAATTAGTTTGCTTCTGCTATAAAACAAACTAATTTCTGAATAGCCTTTAATTGGTAGATGCATTATGGGAATAACGTTCTTACACGAAACAGTTATGTAAGGAAACATTATAAACCTACTGATTAAGCTCATGAAAGCTTCTTTTGAGCTGTTTAATCTGTATGAATACCTTATAAAAATTTTCACCCCCAGGACAGGTACTTTTATTCACCAAAACTTTGAACTTCCAATTTTCATGTGGAGCTGGTTGCAATGGGACCCTAAGAACTGAGAGGCCAGGAGATCCATAGATCCAAGTCCCTTTTCCTCTTGACATGAGCTTCTCGTTATAGAATACATGCAAATAATTTAAGCCTGAAATCTGTCCCACTTTTAAAACTGTTGCAGCCTGTGTGGGAAGTAACTCTGGATGATAACTGGCTACAAGTTTGGATAAAGTAATGCAAACAAAGTCTTTGAGAAGGGCAGATGTGGGGAAGTGGCTTTGTGCTGTGCCTGCCAGTGTTGCTGCTGCTATGCGTTGTCAGTGCTGTGCGATACAAGGATGGTTTTGAGTGATGAAGTGTTCTAGAAACCAAAGTCTTTCCTGCTAACATTTATGTTAATTTGGTCTCAGTTTAGTCACAGGGAAAAATGAATGTGTACCAAACAGCAGATGACAGTATGTGCAGGGAAAACCAAATTTAATTCTGAGTTGCTAAGAGAGTATCATAAATATCAGAAAATAAACTGTTTAAACTGAGGACTTATTTTACAGGTCGTTGAAATCATCTGCAGATGGTTGTCCTCTGCTGTTCTTCCAGGCCAGAGCAAACAGGCTTTAAAATAAATTCCTGAATCATTCTTTTCAAGGTCTGTGCTTTGATAACATCTGCAGTAATATAAATGCCTTAGCGTATACTTTCCATGAATGCAAAGTCTAAATTACAGTTGCTGGCTGACTGAACAGGCTAATGATAATCATTATATTGACAACAAACAGCACTACTTGGGCTTGTGTGTACAGTGCAAGGTACCATGATTTATGGCAGGTCAATGGGTAGTGCTGTGATAAAATTTTAAATACTTACTTGAAATGTAAGTGTAGTGCTTTGGGAATATGGTGTTGAGCTGGTATGAAACCTGGTAAGACTGTTTTATTAGTAATTAGCCAAAATGATAGGAACATTGTCACAAGCTGTTAACTTTTCATCCCTGTGTAAAATACTGATCAATAGACCTTCCATTCAGTTTTCTTTTTTAACAGTATTTTCTGTGAAGAAAACAAATTTTGGCATTAATCAGGGAGTAAACCTTCAGAAAGATTTATTTGGTTCATTGCCTAAGTGCAAAGTCATATTTGTTGTCGCTCTCATAGCCATGGTTCACTAGCAGTGCTGGTACTTCACACCCCTTACCAGGGAAGCAGTTTATATATGGAGCTGTCAACTTCACATTCACTCGTAAGGGTCCTCCCAGTTTTCTTCATTGTATCTCCTCTTTGGTGCATATAAACAGTTGCCTGCTATTTTAGAAATGCTTCCATGAAACTATCCCTGCGTTTCCTGGAATGCTGGGTGCTGAGCCCAGTGGCAGAGTGCTCCCTTTGCCTCTGCTGCTGTTTCTCCATGGCAGTGACTTTGGAGGCAACGGCTCTACAGTATCTCACAGGGGATGACCCTGTGGTTAAAGTTGCTTCAGACAAAGCAATCTAAGGATGTGATTTATGATATTTTGACATAACAGAAAACTTTTCATTACCTGTTGGCTTTTCAAGCATCTCCTCTCCTGATTCCTGCACCTGTGATTTCTTTTTATTGTTACTCTGCTTATGGACATGAGCAAGGTCAGGCATTAACTTTAAGAGCACAAATGCACAGTAAGAGTCCTTTCACAAAAGGCTTATGCTCTCACTTGACAAAGCAAATGCAGGTTCAGAGGGAAAAAAGATTTTTTTTCTTCCATTTTATACCAGAAAAATGGAGGCAAAGAGACTTGCTCACAGTCATAGCAGTCTGGGAGAAAGCATAGAATCGAGCAAGATTGCTGAGATTCAAAACTCACAGAGGTCCATTTCTTAAGGGGGTGTTGAGATGTGGAGGTCTTGTAGCAGTTATTTTGGAAGAGAAAACAGTAACAAACACTGGTTTCTTTTTTCATCCTCACTCAAATTGAGAGTCTCCAGCTTTTAGGAAAATGTTCTTGCTGTTAAAATGAAAACGTGGAGTGTGAAGGAGTGGAGGTGTCAGTTAAAGGTGACTTCAGTTTCTTTGCTGGGTGAGGAGAGCTGTCATGCTGGAGCAGAGGGTGTTTTGCTGCACTTTCCTTCCAAGCAAAAGTGGGATACCAGGATGGGCTGAACCACCATCACACTTGGCAGCATGCCAGAAACCCCACAGAAAGGAAGTTGAACTATTCTCTGTGTGATGTGTGAGCAAAGTGGTTCTTGGCACAGGTGGAAATAGATCTCCTGTGCTGACCAAGGTGTTGCCCAAGATCTGGTTCATGAGCTTGTGAGAATTTCAGTGCTGCACAGAGTTTTGTGTCTGTACTCGCTTGCCTTCTTTCTTTACTCTGACACCTCTTGAATTCTGCAGAATATTTCTACAAGCCTAAAGCTTGGCAGGGTCCCTCTCTGGCAGGCAAGAAAAGATGCAACATGAGGGAATAAGTACTTTAGGCTTTGGGTACAAAAATGCAAGAAGTAGGTATGTTACTAGAGGGTTTACTGTCAGAGCAGCCCTGCTGTAGTTTTATCTTTCTACAGACTGTTTCAGCATCAGATGTTGGATGTTTGCCTGGATTGTAATTTTTTCTGGATAGGAAAAAAAAATCAGTCCTCTGGTTTTGAAAACCAGCAATAGGTATGTTACAATTTTCTGATTTCTAATTTAAATAGTGAAAAAAATAGGATGCTGTTTTATTTTTTCCCCATAGATAATTTGTTTTCAAGATGAGAGTTAGATTTTGTACCCTAGATACAGTGCGGCATCTGGCTGTGCATAAGGCTACATCCACAGGGGGTGAAAAATGTGCAGAATTGCCTTTTTGCTTCTTAGCCCACAAGATGTCAGTGATAATTGAATTTAACTTTCATTGAGTTGACAAGAGGGTAGAACTGGACTGAGAAATTTAAAAGTATGGCTTAAAGTAGGAGGTTTGCAACTTTCCTTTGCTATTTACAATTAAACAGTTCATTGTTAAACAGGAAAGCTAATTCACAGAACATAACAACAGTCCTCTGGGTTAGACCATTTTTATTGTGACGACATCTGTCCTTGCCCGCAGCCTACAGCAGATGATTGAGGAAGACCATGAGGACAGGGAAAGCTCTGCAGTTCTTATGAAACAGAACCTCCAGGATATATTTTAGGACCTTTAATTACCTGCAACTGATTTAAATCTTTAAACCTGCAGCAACATGTTTCACATTGTTTGTGAACTGCATATTAACAGCCTCAAAACAGGTCCCAGACAGTTGTCTTTAACTGTGGATACTTCTCTCTTTCTTCTAACTGGTGTTTACCCTTGCTAAAATGGAGATCTGAGAAGCCTCTATGGATGGATGTGGAATGGATATAGCTGTGCATGTTTCATAGCTTTTGCTTTAGAAGGCCTGATCTTGAAGTCTGAGGGTTCAAAGATTCTGCGGTGACAGTCCAAAGAGGTGTTTGCATTTTCCTAAAGTAAGGCACTGAAACAAATCCATAAAAGCCTTCCTGAGGTTAAGACATATGAGGACAGAGGAACAATGTTGGTGCAAATAGTTTCTCAGAGGGAGTCTAAATCTATATATTAGTCACATACTGAAAGAGAGAAAAAACATGGTTTTTTTTATCTTTGTAATGACACAGATCCATACTTTAAATTGAAATGAGCTAAGCACTGGTCCTCAATTCATTTCAACCTGTTACTTCTGAATGTCTGATTTAGAATTTCTCTAATGAGACATGAGTGTGCTGTGAAATTGGTATTGTGAATCAGTATCCTGCCTTTGTCTGGAGCGAGTTTCTTCCTCCAATACTGCTGAAGTATAGTATGAAAAGAACATAACCTGCTCTTTCTTTTCTTTAGGAAAGATGGTTTGTCAGTGAAGAAAACATTGATGGATTTCTAGGCACTGTTTCATGCCCTTCCTTCTGCTCCCAATCAGCACTGGAAAGCCAGCCATTAATTGAAGTGCTTGATGTTACTGAGGACAGAATTCAAATCAGGTTGACGGTAAGGATCTCTGCAGCAGTAGTACATATTACTCACTCACTGATTTATGTACTTCAGCAAGATGATATCAAGTCTGACCAAAACAGCTTTGTTCCTATTTTGTCTTGATACAGCAGGGAAGACCATAGAGTGGGGTGTATTTGCAAGAATAAATGCCAGCTTTTAGAAGCATAGGTTCACATTTGTGCCATTTAATATGACCAAGGGATTGAAACTTCTTGTATTTCATTTGGAAGATGGAGAACTGTGATACAGTCGCTAAAGACGGTGCTTTCTCCTTGCAGGAATACAGCGTGGCATGCACACACTAGATCTCTCATTGGTATTAACAGAAAAAAAAATAAATTACTAAGTACCTAGTATCCCTCATTCAGAGGGACCCCAGGTGCTTCCAGGTCAGAGCTGATGACAGCATGCTGCAAACAAATCATGGCAGATGTCATCAGAATAAAAGCCATAATGTTCTTAAAATGGAAATAAGTGAACAATCCACATCCTTCAAGTACCCAAGAGTTTGAGCACATGTACTGGAGCCCATGGTTAGACACACCTGGGTGTCTGGTAATCAGAAATGAACATACCCAAAGGGACTTGGGGTCAGGAGGGACTGGAGAAGCAGAGAATCTGGCTGCTGGGAGTGTGAAACAGAATGGATGCACAGAGAGTGCTCAGTCACGGCCACTGCTTCACTCTGCCTTGTCACACAGGTAGGGAAAACCTTGAGGATTTTGTCTGAGAAGAACTGGATTTTGTTATCTTTATTTGGTCCAACAGTTTGGTGGTTTCCTGTTGTGTAGATGATTAAATATGGGACTATTCATGTTAATCATTGGTCTCAAATTCACTAGTTGTAATGTTTAAGGTCTCATTCAGGCTACCCTTCTTGCTCAATCACCCTGTCTGGGTAAAGGCTGCAAGGCAGTCTGTTTCTGAAGTCTGTCACAGGATTAAAATTATGTCCCTTTGCAATACAGGAGATGGACAGATGAAGAAAATAAAACATTAGTTTTTGTAAGGAGGTAAAACCCCCAAATCAGCTAGGATTTCTTGGTAGATACTGCATCAGAAATTAATTTAAAACTCTTCTTAAAAGGTAATATGCAGGGACAATCAGATCACTACTGTGTCCATAAACTGAAGACTGCAGATACAGTTAATGTGTAGATGGCTTCTTGGAAAGCAAGTTCAGATGAAGAATGTGACCTCTGGAACTGAGCTGAAGGACCAAGGAATTTACCCTAAAGATAGTGGGTCCAGCTTACATTAGCTAGTGTGGACTGTACATTCAAAATTCAAATTGTTGGAGGGCAGATGTGTATGTTTTGGCACCTAAGAAAGGGAAGCTAAGTTACCTTAAATCATCACATCTTCCTGTGGGAGAATCACCCACTGATGAGAATGACTTACTAGTGTTTCTTTCTCTTCTTGCTAGAGTGGGTCAGAAAGGGTTGGGTGTGTGAGAAAGTGACTCAGTCTTTGAATCCATGAATCCAGCTGCTCCTGGACAGATTCCTGGCTGATCCTGACTGTCCATTGATGGGGACATACAAGTGACCAACTTTTTGTTTTTGATAAAGCAGTCAATACCTAATGGTGAAATTGGCTGTTCCTTAGCACCAGGTCTCACAGTTCATACTGTCCTGTGGCAAACCGCAGCAATTCCTGGATTAACTTGCTTAGGCCAATTGAGAAAGACTTTCTAGTTACACCTTTTACATGCGACAGGGTGATAATTTCCCTAATTGCAAGGTTAGAGCCCACTTCTTGCAATGAGAGTTTAGATCCCTTGGCTGATTTTCTGGCTCCTGAGCTGTTGAAAACAGCCTGGGTGTGGTGACTGGCTAGGCTTCCCCGCTGCTAGTTGTGATGGAGGCTGTGGTCACTTGGCAGCTGCCCAGCAGCATTTCCTATTGCAGAGGAAACACTTGGGAGGCAAACAACCTCCCTGCCACTCATTCCCATGAGTGGTACAGGATCAGGAAAACCTCAGCACTGTCCTGACTTGGCTTTCTGGAAGTAGATGTTGGAGAAACAAGTGTCTTAGCCTGTCTTTACAGCAATTTTGTGTGTCCAGTCTGTTTCAACTATAAACCAATTCATTTGTTTTCTTGACAGCCGCAGGAAACAGTCCATTCTGAATGTGATGGAAAAGAAGAAATGCTTAGCAGCTCAGAAGGAGAGCTTATTGAAAAGACAAATGGCGACTACCCCCAAACAAAGGCAGAAACAAACTGTACTGCAGCTGACACAGTTGAGGGAGAATGTGCTGCAGAAACTAACAAAACTTCCACATCTTTTGCTGAAACAATAGGAAAAGTAGGTTGTAGTTCACACCATTGTTTGCAGCATGAACCTTCTGACACCAGTTCAGCGATTCCTGGCGAATCTAGGAGAAAGGAACCAGATTTAGAAAATGCTGCCATTGCAGATGAAAGGGCTGTGGCTGCAAGCTCTGAAAAACAAGCAGGCCTTCTGCAGAAGGAGCAGGCAGGAGGCGATGGGGATGAAGTGGCTGCTCCTGCAGGGTCAGCGCAGGGGGACCAGCACAGCTTGGACAGCAGAGCGGTCTCCCCGCTTCTGCGAGAAGTGAACACGCAGGATGGGAGTGTGCAGATCATCAGGGATCACGTAACGTGCTGTCCGGTCGCCTTTCAGAATTCTTTGCTGTATGAATTAGACTAGTTGAATTATTTTAGGATTTCCTTCTGTTGTTCACTGCTTTACTGTGATTTCCACAGGTTGGTTTATGACTTCAGGACCAAGAGTAGAACACAGGTTCCTACTCAAACTGTTCTGTTTACATGTTGACAGAGAATACCTGTATTGTTAATAATTTGTGAAGTTAATAGGTCTGAGTTTTCTTATGTATGGGCTGAAATAGTTTTACTTACCAGAAAGGTGCAATTGAAGATGAATCTGAGCTTGTGGAAGAAAAATGCATCTTAATGTTTACATACCTTTCTTAGTCTCTTGCTACATTACAAGGAGTATTTGTATATATTCTCCTTCTAACGGCTCCCTGCTGTGTTTAATCCACCTAGAAATGAGCAGTATTCATCATTTTTCAAACCTTTCTTTTTGTGATAACTGCAGGATTAGACTTGCAGTGATTTGTAGCAAGGAGATGAAATTTCTAATTACACAGAGAAGTTCTAACTAGTCTCTGAGAAATAACCAGCATTTGTACTGTGTATTCCATCCTAGCATGTTACTTTAGATCCACAGCATCCAGACCTACTCCAGTCTGTCAAGCTAACAAATTCAGCTGCACAGTAAAAGCAGCCTTTTCTGTTGTACATCTGCTACAAAATATTTACAATTTGTAAAAAGCATTTTTATCCTGATTACTTTTTAAAAACAGTTTACTTTTAAAAACAGTTCCTCAAGAGCTTCCGTGTACTGTTTGCTGATTCACCTCTCTGAAGAAAAGAACAGATCTAGTAATAAACTTTCAGTTCCCTTTCTCACTACCTCTGAAATGACTTCTGTGTTCTTTTGAGATGTAGAGGACACAGACATGCTTTAGAAGAAAGTTCAATTTGACTTGTTTCACAGCTGCTCTGGAATTTACCCTTACATTTCCCTGTTATATGCGAGTGCTTGCAGTGTGGTGGGGGTATATGGTATAAGCTTTACTTTTCTAAGCTTGGCAGAAACCACAGCTGCCAGAAGCCTCTGCCCTGCCCTGGGCAGCGGCACAGCTCCCACCCAGCTGAAGGAGGACAAGTGGTTTGCTGGGGTAAGCTTAGCCCTGATCAGCCCTGTCATGAGGTTCCTTTTGGGGGTTGTTGAGGGGCTGAGGCACAGCTTTTTTGGCATCAGCCCTGACTCTCTGAAGCTATGAAAAAGGGGCAAGTGCCAAAGCTGGTACAAAATCGTGGTACTTAAATTACTCCGGAAAAAAAAGAGGATCTTATTGTGGTCAAAGTAAATATCTGCACACTACTTGGAGTACTTCACATAACTTGGCTGTATCTCAAATGGACATATAACGGATGTATTCACAGCCCATATAGTAGGTGACAAATAGTGGTAACAGGAAATCCTTGCTACGTGTCCTTCCATTTGTAAGTGACCATTGTAGCCAGAGTCCTAACAGCAAAAACCCCATTTTCTCTAATGAAAAGAAACAAGGCTTTTATTTCCCCCTCCCAATCTCTCAGTACAAACCCCTACCTTTGAATATTGCACGTCTGTCACCTTAGCATAGTGTTTTCTTTAATATACTTTGTTCCACAGAAAAGGTGCTACTGTTACCAGTTGTGCATCAAAGCAGCATGTCATGAGAGCACTTGTATCATTAGAGTTAAAACAGGTGAGGAAGTGTTCAGTGTTAGCGGCAGCTCAGCTCTTGCCTGTTCCTTACTGGTGGCTCCAGTTCAGACCATTCCCATTACACAGCAGTTATTTTTTTACCACTGGCTTGACACAGCTGACTGAAAGCAAACTTTCTTTTCAGCCAAACAAAAGAGATGCCGTGCCGCACAGTTGTTCCTCTATTCTGCCTCAATTAGTGAGAGTCATTAAAAAGTTAATGAAGTGAAATGCACACTGCTAGAGTGGGTGATGGCAGGCACTCAGACCTCTGCATTAAAGAAAAAACACCCTCCCCTCCATCCCAATGTTCTAACAACACGAGATGACATCATCTTGTGAGAATTAAAAACTTCTCTGGTATTACAAAACAACAGAATTTTATTTCAGCAGAACTAAAAAAATCGTATATTTATCTACATTGTAGTAAAAACAATTACGTTTTTCCTTCATATATTCATCAACACGTTGCAACCAAACCAGGACGCGGGCACAAGGGGATGGCAGGAGGCGCAGGTACTGCCGGCAGGGGAATGCCGGCTGGGTCACCATCCCCAGCTCTGCCCTGGCTGGGGGAAGACCCCCATCATAGAGCACCGCACGCATCAGGAAAGATGCGTCTAAACACAAGTTTTCTCCTCCTCCCAGTAAGCGCGGCAGCGGTCATTTGTGCGTGGGGGCTGCAGCCGGCGGCAGCAGGTAACCTGTTTCCAAAATGTGGCTGTCGAACATGAAAGATTACTATTTTGGGACACCTTTTACAAGAATGTTTATTCATATTAAAGCAGAAACCAACTCATAAATGCTTTTTATACACGTATGTGCCTGGAAAAGACAGTACGGAACAGCTCAAAAAGAAAAAAGGCTGTGAGAACGATCCTCACTGAAGTCTGCGGTAACTTTTACAGAGTTCATGGTCCCTAATATCTCCCCAGCCTCCGTTTTTCACGTGAGGGGAAAGGGGAGCCATGGAGTACCTTTTACTGACACTCATTGTTTCGGGAAACAGGTACTGTTGGTTGCTGTTCAAGAGAGAGTCGATTTTGGCACTCTGGGTGGATGGTCTGCAGGATTTCTTGTGGTGCATACCACAGTCCCCCGTGTGAAAAATCCTGGGGATCTCAGGAACCAGCACTTTCCAGAACTTTGGAAGACAAGAGACAGTCAAGTGCTGCAGAGTCCAGTCCCAGTTGTAGTCATCATAGGTGCAGAAGGCATCTGTGCACTCGATGAGCTTCTGGTAGGTGTCTCTGCCGAAGGCCATGCCCATGTTGTGCTCGGTGGACTTCCATGTCTTCATCTCCACCTTGTCGGCTCGGCCGGCGAAGCCACCGCGGATAGGGCTGTAGGTGCCCAGGGAGACGATCTGGCACTCGGGGCACTCCCGCTCGCGCAGGGCCCAGAGCTTTTTGAGGACGTGGTAGAAGTCGGGTGCTAGGTAGTGGTCCTCTTCCAGGAACAGGACTGGCCCAGTGTGCTCCCGCAGCGCCCGGACCCGCTCCCAGACGAAGTGCAGCTTCCACCACCAGTGGTGCTTGGTCTGGGAGAAGCGAGCTTCGCGGTAGTGCCCGAAGGAGTCGGGGTACTCGGCGTTGATGCAGCCCAGGCGCAGGGCTGCCGCCTTGCCCACGTCGCGGGGGCAGTCGCGGGGGTCGTGGCCAGGGAACTCGCGGGGGTAGAGCTGGATGCTGAAGGGGAAGAAGATCTGCAGGACGGGGCAGAAGTCCACGCGTGCCGCCAGCCGGTTCAGCTCCTCGGCCCACAGGTCGTGGCTCAGCACCAGCAGCACGTTCTCCACTCCCGCCGCCCGCCGCAGCGACTCCAGCAGCAACCGCAGGTGCTCGGCTCGATCGTGCACCTGCACCACCAGCACCACGTCCGCCGCGGCGGCCCGCGCCG
>JANHGB010011517.1:0-12132 GCA_026283785.1 Coracopsis vasa | reverse complement strand
TGAGCGGTTGTATTCTCTTCCCTTGTTATTTCCTTTATCATTATTATTATTGGTGGTAGCAGTAGTGATTTGTGTTATGCCTTAGTTACTAAACTGTTTATCTCAACCCATGTGAGTTGCATTCTTTTTGATTCTCCTCTCCATCCCTTCAGGAGGCGGGGGGGACTAAGGGGAGGAGTGAGAGATCGAGACTGTGTGGCTGATTTATGGCTGACTGGGTTTAAACCACGACATGAAGGTTCAAAATTGCTTTAATATTTACCGTTATTCTTAGAGTTTTTGATAAAAGGGTTATGAATTACGCCAGTGATGATAACAAGCTTACCCTGTGTTTCTACTGTTTTAAAAAAGAACTTTTGTATTGGTTTTTTTTTGTTCTTTCTACATTTTCCCTTTTTAAACCTCCTACTTTGTCTCTGCATTGTCTAATCCTTAGTTTATTCACAGATAAGAAAACAGAAACAAGGTTCTTATAGTATTTCTTTCTGTTATCTTCATACCTAATAGGTTCCCATGCTCTCCTTGAAAATCCTTAAGTACTTCTATGAAAGTACAGAATCACAGAACAGTTTCAACTGGAAGGGACCTTCTAGTCCAACCCGCCTGAAATAAGCAGGGACATATTCAACTAAATCAGGTTGCTGAGAGCCCAATCCAACACGACTTTGAATATTTCCAGGGATGGGGCATCTACCACCTCTGTGGGCAACCTGGTCCAGTGTTTCACCACCCTCATCAAAAAATTTCTTCCTGATATCACGTCTGAATGTACCCTCTTTTATTTTAAAACCATTAAGCCTTGCCCTATTGCTACAAAAATGTCTATTAAAAAGTCTATACCTAACCTTTTAATGACAATTTGGAGCTGTTTCATCTAAAAACCCTTGTGCACACCTTTTAAATAATGAAATGAAAGTAGAGGTACTAATAATCTCCATGTTACTCAACAGATCTTCACAGAACAATAAATATATTTAAGAAAAAAGACCTCCAGAAATATTTTTAATCCATAAATTTAATAAACCTATATTTAGTTAGTTTATTTCTGCAGGCTTTGTCTTGACATGAATGACAGCCCCTACCATATTGCTCCATGAATGTGGCAGAATAAAATTCCCATATGAGGTTTTTTCCCCATTTTCCTTGTGCAAATTGGATCCTGGGTTGACATCTGCGGAGCTCTTTTCCGCTAACTCAATGTTCAATACACTGGGAGGCTATCTACTGCCATTTTGAAGTTAGCACATTTTGCTAAAGTACAATTGCCACTTAACACTTACCATCTCCTCCAGATTTCACTGCCCTTTGCTGTTGACCTTGTGCACAGAACGATAATCAAGATCAAGTATTAAAGGTGAAATGATAAAGTGGTGTTGCAGTTTTCCTGTTGCTTGTTTTTTTTTTTGGTTTTTTTGGGGGGTTTTTTTTTGGGGTTTTGGTTGGTTGGTTGGTTGGTTGGTTTTTTGTTTGTTTGTTTTTTTTTCTTTTTACTCTGCAAGCAGGCAGGATTTTGCTTCCCCTCTTTTGTCTCTGCAATCAGCCTGGATTCACAGCAAATCTGCTTGTTCTGAAGCAGAGCTCTTTCTCTCTCCACTCTTATTGCTGATACACCACAGGAGAACAATTTCCCTTCAGGAGCAGAGACTTCAACAGTCCTTCCCAATTCCAGTTCTGAGCAACCTCTTTTTCTTCTTTTTTTCCCTCACTGACTAAGACTGTTCTATGCCCTGAACTTGAAAGAGTATCTACTTCTATTCACTCAGGTCAGGATACAATGCAAATCTGTGCAATTGTCCAGTAAAAATCTTTACTTTCCTCTGTCCACTCTGCATTCAAGAATATTGGGACTGACAGCCATCTTAATTTTGGTTCCTTTTAACAGTCTGCTTAAGAGGAAGGTGAAAGCTTGAGGAATTTGGAGCCTAAGCGTGCACTCTCATGTGATATAAAGAGCTCGGTTTTTTAAAGTTAGCTTTTTCTGGAGTTTTTGAAATTACACTATATCAAAGTTTGTTTAGCTTGTCACTTTTGACAATCTGGAATCAAATTATTTCTTCTATAAATGAATGAACCATCATCACTGACCAAATCACTTTATTATACTGTCATTATTGAGAAAAAATTGTCTGAAAAAAACATTGCAGAAGAGTTTCACAGTAGTTCTTTGGACGACAGTAACAATCTGAAAGGAAAGATCTATTTATTCTAATATATCTGTTTGCTTCATGTGATTTAAGTAGACTGCAGACTAAGATAATGTTTTGATTACAAAAGCTTAATTAATTTAAAATCAATCTATCATAGTTTTTTACAGTGCTAAGGAACAGTACAGTAACTGTTATTTTGTAGAATGTTTTTACAGATTTTTTTTATGAATTATTAGGCTCAAGCTCAGGAAACAGCTTAAGCTTTAATTTGTGAAGTGGATATGCATTGATAAATTGTCTAACTGCAGAGTACTGATACCAAAGTTTTTCTCTGAGATCTTGAGAAACAAACCTTTGAAGTAGATCTGCCAGCATCTTTCTATAAATGAAGCATACTTTATCTAAGCCTAGTCTGTCTGTGAAGAGCTCATTTCAGCAAAGCTCCCCCCACCTCCACCCCAAGACTTTACTATTCTGACAACTCATTTTCCTAGACTGAAGAAGTAACTGCCTGCTCCACAACACTCTGCAAAGTCCCCTGTCCCTGGAAGTGTTCAAAAACCATGTAGATGAAGCCCTCAGTGACATGGTTTAGTGGTGGTCTTGGCAGTCCTGGAGTAATAGTTGGACTTGATCTTAAAGGTGTTTTCCAACTGAATTGATTCCATGATTCTATGTTTGCTTCTCTAATACAGGCTTTTTCCTAAATGGCTGTGCCTGACCTGATGCGGAACAGCAGCAAAGAAAATGCAGATTCTTCATCACTGCTATTTAGCTTCACCTTATGAGGAACATGACTGAATAATGCATAAAAATGATCATACTCACCAAATCCAATTTTTTTTTATCTGTATGTAACTGGGTGAAAGAAGTTTAGAATGGTTTAAACCTGCAAAACTTTGCCCAATTGCTACACTGTGGTGCTGCATATACATAAATCAGCTTAGGTATGAGGACTAGGCTAGGTTAAGTAACATCCAGTTTTACCTGAGCTTGCTTAGAATTGTCTCTATGACACGTTACTGTATGGAACATTGATGTATTCCAAATCATATTCAGTATTATTCACTGCTCTGTCATGCTTCGTAGTACTGCCAGAGCAGAAAGAATTATATGTTTAAACTGAAATTAATAGAAAGAAAAAAAAAAAAAGAGGTAGACATTAAGCTTGCATGAAAATTAGATGAATTTACTTCTCTTGCTCTACTTACTAGCTGTAATTATAATTTCACACTGTTTGTTTTTGTACAGAAGCAATGCCTGTTGGATCATATTAGCTGGCATGTAGAACTATAAGCAATCAAATCCTATTAATTTCAGAGGATTCTTTAAGGGGAAATTTTAGTTGATGCAAATTAACGAAACATTTTTTGACAACACTAGCAAAAATAAATGGTATTAAGACCAAAATTTGTAAGCATAAGGAAAAGAAGTGAAAAGAACTGGTAGAATAGCTCTCTTACAATTTAAAGGCCTTTGCCTTCAACAACTGTTGCCAACTGAAAATTTAGTTAAAGTAGTATTTGTCCTCTACCACAAATTACAGGATCAACACAATATAGTTCCACTGCAGTGCAGAAGGAAACAATCTGGCAACCAGAGCAGCACTCAAGCCAGTTCAACAGAAGCTCCTATATATCCTTGAACCATGCCTTCCTTTCATAGTTGTTTTATGCATTTAATTTCTTCTAGAAATTTACTTCTGCAAAAATAAACGTAAGGAAAAAAAAAAAAACACAAACTAAAAAAACCAAACAGCACTATATTGACTGAGATGAAGCAAAGCGTGTTCTCATGACTGATTTGTGAAGTGCACTCATTTTGGCTGGGATAGATTTTATTCATAGTAGCTGGTATGGGGCTACATTTTATGGTTTCATGATGAAAACAATGTTGTCTGTTAACGTTGATTTTTTAGTTATTGCTGAACAGCAATAAACACATAAACGCAACAATAAACACAATTGCACAGCATCAAAGTCTTATCTGCTTCTTGTGCTGCCCTGACAGCAAGTCAGCTGAGGTTACACAAGAAATTGGGTGTTACATAGCTGGATCAGCTGATCCCAGATGAGCAAAGGGATATCCCATGACATATGACATCATGCTCAGCACTAAAAGATGCAAGAAAGAAAGAGGAAGAGGGGTTGTTCGTTCGATGGTGTTTGTCTTCCCAAGTAACCATTGCATGTGATAGAGCCCTGCTTTCCCGGACATGGCTGAACACCTGCCTGCCCATGGGAAGTAATGAATCAGTTCCTTATTTTGCTTGTTCATGTATGCTGCTTTCGCTCTCCCTATTAAACTGTCTTTATCTAAACCCACAAATTTTCTCACTTTTACCTTATGATTCTGTTCCTCACTCCAATAACTAGGGTTTAAAGAAAAGCTTAATTTTTAGAGAAACATAGCCCTTTGGGTAAAATTTAGAGTTAATATTTTGTAACTACTGAGAATAGTTTCAATGGTTACTTATCTCCCTGGTTAGCACATATTATCAGTATCCCTATATGGTTAGCTTTAATTTGCCTTTGAAAAATATTTTTTATTTTATGGGCAAGCCAAACTTCTGTTTTCTTCACTGACAAGGACAGGATAAAATTATTCCCCAGTTTTTGTAATGCCTGCCTGGTTGAGCATTACTTTTCATACACAAAGTGCTGTGATTAAATTTTCACACTTGCTTCCTAAGCTGCCATGGTGACAGATTTGTATCCAATAGCTGTCTCTAGCTCCACTGGCAGAGCATCTCACCTGGAGCACTTCCTAGGAACAATATCCGTGACCAGAGAATCATTGCTGATCTCCCTAATTGCATAGGCAACTGTGGTCACTTCTTTGGGACCTCCTGTTCAGAATTTGAGTGCATCAAACTAGAAAAGCTGTGCTGCAAAAGCAAAGCTGAAGCTCCAAACTGAATGAATTTCTAGAAACCCAAGGGTATTTCTATACCTCAGCAACATAAATAGGCCTTTCAGATAAACCTCTTCCTCATTTTTCTCATTACACCTGACTCATTTTTTAAGAGCTGCCTCAAAATCTTTCAGGATTTTGGATTGCTTTCCTGTGTTCTGGGTTTTCCTATATTTGTTTTTGTTGTTGTTGTTTAGTTTATTTTTGCAGATGAAAAATTATGATCTCCAATTTTGAGATTAAATTTGTTAAGTGATAAATAGCCTCTTTTCTCTGGCCTTCAGCTTTTAAATAGCTGAATAAATAACTCAGCTGCAAATCAAGCTCTCAGGAAACTTTCTAGGAAAAAAAAATCACCACTGTCATTCTCTTGTTCTCTTTAAAAATACCTACTCAGTAATTTATTACTTTTTTAGATTGACTATCTCATCCAGAGAGACAGTTTTGTATTCTTTTGTTTAGTACATGACATTTAAGACTATAATACAGTAGAAACAATACAAATATTGAAATTTATGGTTAACTGCGGTTTCCTCAGATTTCTACATCCATGCAGGTGTTTGTAATGTCATCATATCCTCTTTGTGATGATGCCTTACTTTGCAACCAAATTCATTTCTGACAGTTTCTCCTAAGGCACAGTTCCCAATACTTTAATCACTTTCATTGCTCTTCTCTGAAACCTCTTTAACTGTCTCAATATCCTTCTTGCAGTGTTACCATCTAATTTAAATATAGAATTCCAATAAATCAAACTGTACTAGTATTACAACTTTTTTCTCTCCTAGTAAATATTTGCAATTATATGTAAAAGGACGAATAGGTATAGAAAAACAGGAAGAATATAAAATAATAGAATAGTAGAAGGAATATAAAATAATAGCAGGAATAGGTAGAAGGAACAAGTTATTTTTGCCTGCTGTAGCATTGAATTGAAACCAGATTATGTGTGACAACTTTTTCAAAATTTGCTTCCAAAGATGGAATGACCTGTTGTGTCCATATGGCTTATACCCTCTGTTCATAATTGCGTGATATTACTTCCTACATCACAGTGGAATGTATACTGTTTGCTCTCACATGTTACCAGATCACAGCTAATTCAGCAGCTTTTAAACTGAAATAAACAACAAAAAAATGATGGGGGAGCAGGCAGGGACAGAATGACATATGGTGATTGCAATTCCAACTCTTCTCATTTTTTAGCAAGACCTCTAGCACTGAGACAAAAGACATTTACAAAAGAAACCCCAAACAACCCCAACCAACTTTTGTTTTGCACATCTCACAGTTCTTTGATTAAATCACTTCTTGGCAATTCTATATTAAATTAACATTTACTTTTCTTTTTTCCTAGTTTACTAGTCCTGCTCCTAGAAGATGAGTTCTTGTTTCTACAGGAAAGGAAGATAGTTGAATTGTCCAGTCTATTTTTTCTAGAAGTCTAATGGCTTAATGTTCCATAAAATTAAAAAAAAATAAAATTTTTAAAAGCCAAGTTTCTCTTCCTTACTCCATAACTTGGCAGCCAGTCCCACACTCCCTTGAATCCTGGGATTAGAATGCTTTCTGAACCTACTCAAGTGCTTTCCAGAGCTAGCTCTCCTTTTAATAGTTTATTTAAATACAACTTGCTTAAAGTTGTCAAAATCCTCTGTTTTTATTAGACCAGATGATGTTAAAGACTCCCTGTTTCATAATGGCTTTTCAGTCTTTGTTGAATTTACCAAATCAACATCCATTCCTGTCAATTGTACATCATTCAAAACTAATTTCACATTGAAATGAATTAAAGATTACATTTCATGTTTAGAACATTGGTGTAATGACAGATTTGTTTAAGATGATTTCACAGTCATATTTTTTATTATTTTCTAATAACTATTAAATCAAGATATTTGTTTGCATATTTACATATTTACATACTTACATATTTAAAATGAACTTCCTTCAGGCCCTAAGCATCAGTACTGAAACTCAGGTTCCAAATAACATATTCAGCAACCACACAATGCACTAAGGATTTCTCCAGAGATTCTTAAGACAGAAAATAATGTTATGATTTATAGACTCTTCCTATCTATACATTCAAATACTGCATACTATATTAGATAAGTGAGTTGAAAATAAAAAAAGAGTCAGAAGGCTCTACGTCAATTTCCCACAACGAGCAAGCTCTTTTCAGCATATTAGCTTTCTTGTAATTAAAACTACTCTCAGTTTGAAAACTGGAGGTCAAACTCATCTGACCAGATGTGAATTTCTACATGTCTACCACTATGCAAGAAAGAGTAAGCTGCTTTCATGGCCACAGGAGAGAAAAGTTTCAAGCCATGATTAATGCTACCCTAGAGTAAATACTTGAAACCTTACACACAAATACCTTAGAAATGCTTTCTTTTACTCCACTGGCGTGGGAGAAATCTATATTGTAAGCATTAGAAATTATGTTAAGTGAAGCTCCCTACACTCACATAGAAGGGTATTTTTTTTTCTTTAATGTTTTTTAACAATTTCAGGGGGTTGTTAGACTTCTTTTTGGAAGCAAGAGATCCTGTTCAAGACTTTGTCTTCGAATATTCTCCTTACACAATGAATTCAGAATCGCAGGGACTGCAGATGTCTTTCGGAAGGGAAGATAAATGAAACTGTATTGTTCGACTAAGTCAAATATAAATTTAAAGAAGATGGAAGCATTTAGAAAAGTGACACTCCTTAAAAAAAAAAATGGCTTTCATCTAAGACCTCCCAGCATCACATCTTAATCACCAAAGCATCACATGAAACAGCAATTAAAGGAGCTCAGTTTGACCCAAACTGGGACTCAAAAATAACGATCAGTCATACCCCAGCACTCCTGACTTGCACAGTCTTATTAGACAATAAACTCAACAATCAAGCTTCATCTTTGGTCCTTTCTTCATATCAGTATGAAAGCAACCCTACAGTTTTGAGCTGGACAGCTGACAACAGTGCAGAAATCATTTTGCCTCCAAGAAAAGCTATTGGCACATCACACAGCAGATTTCAAAGGTCTCGGGTAGCACACATTTCTGAGGTGTAAAAATGCCCTTTGTTCTAAGAAGGCCAGTGACACTTTTTCATGCCTGAGAAACTGCTGAATTTGAATACCTATCTGGGAGTTAGGATGAGATGACAAATTAAGGGAATGAAATGTGTGGTTTACCAAACAGAACAATATTCATGTTTAGTTGCTGTGCTTTCAATCTACAGCTATTAAAAAAAAATAATTGGAAGTTTATCATTGCAGCTCCAAGCTACAGATTTTATACAAAGGGCAATTTTTAAGACTATCCTTATTTATTAATTTTGTTTTAAATTATGCAGTTTTCTGCATTTCCAATTTAACACACCAGTATTCATTTATCACTGTAGGGCATCATGGACAGCTGCAAACTGAAGATTCAACTGGATGTTGGCAGACTTTCACAGAAATATAACGCCCTGGGTTACAGCTATAGTCTAATTTTGGCTGGTGAGTAAACATGCTTGAGTTTGGTTGTTTGTTCTTTGATAATTATTGGCTGATCTTTAAAATAATACTGATATGAATCCTTTATTTGTCATATGTCTTTTTCTACACTTGTACTTTACCTTTCATCCCACATCAGTTATTTTTGTCTAGCTATGAAACTATCATGTATACTTTGCCTTTTTATGTTTATTGAGGGCCAATCTTCCAAATCTATTTTTTTTCCCAGAAAGACAGTTCCCAGTGACCTGGGACCAGTGTCTACCATGTTGCCTGATCTTTTGTGCAAGGCATAAGCCAGAGAAATTCAGAAGTCTTTCTGCTTTGCCACACTAGTCGTTTATGAACTGTGCCTGTAGTCATTTGCTTGTGTGAGAGACCTACAGACAGCGAGCAGCAAAAGGACTAAAAAAAGGATCTAGTGCAGAACAGCTACAGGAGCAAATCCACTAGAAAGATTAATGATTTCACAGTTTTGAATTTTATAGATTACTGATCCAAGACAAATTTTTTTTTTATCATAAATTATGCAGGTAAAATGACTATACATAAATAATAGTAAATATAATGATTCTTTTCAATACAGCCAAATTTTGTCATCTTGCTCATAAGAACTTTGATACATGAATAGACATTCTGGTACACATCATGTACTGTACAGCTGACAAAGCTGATTCAAAAATTAAACTAAAGCTTAAGTAGATTCAGTTCATCAGCTAAGTCAGTAGTTCTATAGCTGTTAAGAGTATTTTGAATTTTTATTTATTGTTTTAATAAAGACTGCTAAACCACTTCTTTTTAGTTTGGGGAAAAGAAGTTTATAAAAAGAATACATCTTACAATCATAACAGATTCAATCAAAATAGGAGTTTGGTACTTTGTAAGTATTGGCATTGTGGAATTTAATTTTATTTAAAATAGAGCTGTTTAAAAGATTGTATAATACCGCTATTTGCAAAAAAAAGATCAGAGTTTGTTTAGGTAAACAGAAAAGCCCTAGTTTCCGTAAGTTACTGCACAGTCTTCCTATCTGCAGATCATTTGATGGATTTTAAAATTATTTCATTTTCAGCTTTTTCTTCACTATTGACCCATATTTTTTTAGTTGTAATACATCATACTATTGCCTCTGTTAAAACAATTATTTAATCCTTGCAAAAAAAGAATATATTCTTTGAGTTTTTTTTCTATTCCAGATTAAAACAATGTTCTGAAAAAATGAAACTGATATGTGTCATCTTTTAAAAGACAGAAAGAATATACTTACATTCCTGTGTACTGAATTTTGAATTAAAATTAGAATGTATACTTATCCACATGCATTTCTCTTGCAGCGATATTCTGTTCACTTATAAAATGTATGGTAGCCTCTGTTGTAAGCTGCAGCATAAATATTTTCCAGAATAATTTTGATTTATTCATGGAAGCAGATGACATTTTTTGATGTCTGAGAGCAGATTATGTCCTGTGAGACACCAGAACAGTGACAAACATATCGTCCATCCTACCTTATGTGATATTTTAGGCAAATGGCCCTCCTAGACTAATAACTTAGAGAAATATTAAGCTTGAACAATTCATGCAGGAAATACAGTAAGACTAAAAATTCAGAAAGATTATTTTTTAACTTAGTGATCTTCAAATCTTAGTATTTCCTCAAATACTTAGTAATTCCTCAAATAGACTCCCATTTGAACAAGCTCCTCCTAAATATAACCCAAAATGTTACAGTGGTCTGTCACTGTTGGGATGTCCAACTTCAGCCATGGCACATCTGGTTCCCCTTTAGAAAACACTTGTAAGCAGAGCTCACTTTCTGATGTCTCTTTTCAGTTCAGTATACTTAACTTATTTATCCAACAAGCCCTATAGTTTATTTGCCATCCTCACAGAAATATGCAATATTTACATGAGTAAGATAGGTCCTCCATCAGTGCCTTTCCCCCCACACCTCCCACCCATTATTTATTTTTTTTTCCAATAGGCTTGCAAAATAGAAGAGTGTTATTTCTGTAACACTCTTCTATTTTATAAAGGGTAGGCAGATTTGGCAGGTTAAGAAATATTACCCATTTCTAGTGGTCCACGTGAGTGCTAGTGATATACACAACAGTAGCCCGGAGAACATTAAGGACTACAGAGCCCTGGGAGAGGTGGTTAAGGGCTCTGGAGCTCAGATAGTCTTTTCATCAATTCTCCAGAATAAAGGGGAGGATCTTAAAAAGGCTAGGCAGATTTGGAAGGTTAATAAATGGTTAGAACAGTGGTACCATAGTCAGGGGGTTGGGTATTTAGAATATGCGACTTGATTTGGGAGGCCAAGTCTACTGGAAGCTGGTGGAGCTGGTCTCACAGCGAAAGGGAAGAGCAGTTTTGGCAGGACGCTTGTCAGGCCGGTCAAGAAAACTTTAAACTAGATGTGTTGGGAGAGGTGGGCATCATTCCATCCCAACACTCTCAGTCAGTTGCTAGCACCTATAATAAATGTTTGGAGCAATGTAGAGATATTTCAGCTGCTCCAGCCAATGAGCTGGCTTCATTTGGAGCTCAGCTTAGATGCCTCTATACAAAAGCCCACAGTATAGGGAACAAACAAGAGGAATTAGAGATATGTGCACTGTATGGGGATATGATATAATAGGTATCACAGAAACATGGTGGGATGGCTCCTGTGACTGCAGAGTTGGAATGGAAAGTTAGAGGCTCTTTAGAAAAGACAGGCCTGGCAGACAGGGAGGGGCAGTTGCTGTTTATGGTAGGGATAGGCTGGAGAGGATGGAACTCTGTCTGGGGACAGGTGATCAGTTAACAGAGAGTTTGCGGGTCAGGGTTAAACGGAGAACAGCTATGGGGGACATTACTGTGGGGATCTCTTACAGATCGCCTGATCAAGAGGACTCTGTGGGTGAAGTGCTCTATAGCCAGATAGGAACGGCCTCATGCACGCAAGACCTTGTTCGCATGGGGGACCTAAACCATCCTGATATCTGTTGGAGGGACAGTACAGCCTGGCACAAGCAATCTAGAAGGTTCCTCGATTGTGTGGAAGACAACTTCCTTCTGCAAGAAACAGAGGAGCCGACAAGGTGAGCTGCCATGCTTGACCTCGTGATCACCAACAGGGAGGGGCTGGTTGGAAATGTGATGCTCCAGGGCAGCCATGGTTGTATCGATCATGACATGGTCAAGTTCGAGATATTCAGGACGGTGAGAAGAGCGTGCAGCAAGCTCATTGCCCTGGACTTCAAAAGAGCAGATTTTGGCCTCTTCAGGAACCTGCTTAGTAAGGTTCCATGGGATATTGCCCTAAAGGGCAGGGGGTCCCAAGACTGTTGGATGATATTCAAGGATCACCTGCTACAAGATCAGGAGTGTTGAATCTCAGCTAGGAAAAACTGCAGCAGGAGGGCCAGGAAACCTCCTTGGATGGATAAGAGGCTGCTGAGGAAACTTAGACGCAAAAAAAAAGAATGGCTTATAAAAGGTGGAAGCAAGGAAGGGAGGCCTGGGAAGAATACAGGGATGTTGTCCAGGAAGCTAGGGACCAGGTTAGGAAAGCTAAGGCCCAGTTAGAATTAA
>JANHGB010011510.1:0-17699 GCA_026283785.1 Coracopsis vasa | reverse complement strand
GTTGAAACTAGATGATCTTAAGGTCACTTGCAACACTAACTATTCCAAATATACGTCATCACAGAAAACTGAATAAACCTGATTAAGAAAAGTAAGTTTACATGAAACATCAGGGCATGTGTTGTTTGTTTTTTTTTTTTAAGCTGTGACCATTTTCAGGGTGGATGGAGGAGGAAAAACACAAACAAACAAAAATTAAAAAAAAACAAAAAAACAAAAAACCCCCCAAAAAAAAAAAAAAAAAACAAAAAACAATCCCCCCCCAAAAAAAACCCAACCAAAAAAAACCAAACCAAAAACCCAAAACAAAACAAAACCACAAAAAAACCCCACAAACCACCCAAACCAAACAAACAAAAAAGAAAACCAAAACCCACACCAACAACCCTAATTTATTGGAATTTATAAAATCATAAGTAACGGAATGAATGACTATGGACAGAACCTATCATTAAAGTGGCACAAAGGAAACTGTGGGAAGATTTGGCTCTACCCCTTAATTGTTAAATTCAAGTCTGATTCATTCCAATTATCTCTGTAACAACCCAAAATTTATGTAAATTAATCATGATTCAAAAGACATGATTAACTTTCATGGAGAAAAGCCAAAGAATAGCCAAAGCTCTATACAAGAGGTGTATCCTGGTGCTGACTTCAGACAACATCATAATTTTAGCAGTACCCCTTCATTCGCTTGCTTTGAAGGGCACAGAAGCAGGTAAGTACAATACTACTAACATTCTTAACAGTAAATCCTTTCCACCCACAGGATATACATATAAACACACAGTCAGAATCAATTATTTAACACAGTGCTTCATAAACTTGTGTTTTTTGTTTAACATCATTTAAGTGAGTCTGAAGTATTTAAGTCCATTTTAGGTCTCTCCTTGGCTGTGCTAAAACAAATGTTATCCTGTTGATAAAAATTTATTGCTACTGAAGGTGCAAACACGTTTCTGTACACCCCTACGGCCATCACTCACTCTAGCATCAGCCCTTTATCCTGCAGGCTGTGCCTGACAACCAGCAAATGTGAAAAGTTATTTACACAAAACCTCTGCTTTTCTTGAGCCATTAGGTTTTCCCTAACAAGAAATTTCTTTGGACAGAGATTACTCCTGCTCACTTGTACAGCAGTAGATATCAACCACAAATATTCACCTCCTTCGCAATGATCCTATAACAGCAGTTTTAATGCTGCCCACTTTTGTTGGAAATAGCTACTTAATTATAGAACAGCTTCTCCTTTTATCCCTCAGTAAGATGGAATGACAAAAATAATTATTAAGATATTTAAACAGCTCTGTCCCAGCAGCAACACACAACAAATACCGCCATTTGGGATGGCTAAAGCTGTTTGTGTCATACACGTCACAGACTGTAGCAATAGGATCACAAGCAAAGGTTTGGCTTGGTAAGAGATTTTTAAAGCCACATTTGAAACACAGTCTTTGTTTAAATGTTAATAATGAAATATATTGGTTCTTTTCAACATCCAGTGGTTAAGCTCCTTTCCTTTCAGGATTCAAATCATAAGATAAAATCCAAATGGCAACAGGCCTTGTTAGACATGAAGTAATTACGGCAAATGAGAATCTCATTTAGCTACTCCAGATACAAACATGATTAAATTACTTCCAGTTTAGGAAATAACAGTCTTCTGTTGAATGAATACCAGGTTTCAATATGTTTACCTGCTTTTTCTCTTCATCTCATCAGAAATCCACCCAATCCACCCATTCCTAAAAAGTTCTTTGATGCAAATACTGATAAGAGTCTTCTCACATCAAATCTTATAAATACACGTGCCTACATCACATCTTTGTCTACGTGTATACTCTAAGATTTTAAACCTCCAAAACTCAGGAGATTTTATGACTATATGAACACTATGTACATACACATACCACAAATACTCCAACCAGTTAACTAAGGACTGACTAAAAAAAATTACGACTGTTATCCAATGTTGATTATTAAAAAGGCAAACTGTGTATAATCAATCACTCTCTTAGCTGAGAAGTATGCTCAAGTGTACTTAAAGCGTTTCTGCAGTCTTACTTCAGTAGATGAAATTAGATTAAAATTTTGCAGTACTAGTATTACTAAAGGCTTTTAATTTTTCAACTTTTTGCCACAGCAGACATTTTGGCAACTCTCACCTTTGCTGGCAGCTGGAAATACTAATCAGAACCCAAAGAGAAAATAATTTTTAAGAATTAAATAGAATTAACAGGCGGTACTTAATTTTTCTTCAAGCTGAGGTACCAAATCTCTGGATTAGCTGCTATTACAAATCCTTGACACTCAGAACAGGTTTGGAATATAGAGAACAACTGAAATTGCTGTCAAAATTCATGATTTCATGTAGATTTCATACAGTTTTCTATGCTCAGGCAACCCACCAAAGAAAAGAAATCAAACACCTCAATCCTTTCCCTCCAGCACCCAAAGACTGTCTGTTGTGTTTTTTTCCTTTGCTCTGATCACAGCCGCAGCAGAGACACAACCCTCACAGTATAATTAATGATGCTGTTAGACAAGAAGGAAATAAACTAAATGGAGTCAGACTGCCTTTTGCATTAGGAAATAACATCAAGTATTTATCTGCCAGATGCAAGACAAGGAAAGTCTGCTGGAAAAGAAAATTCTGCACTTGGAGAGCATTTAGAAGACAGTATTAAAGAGAAAACTGCATAACAATGCAACATCTTTAAATAATGATATTAATATCAGAGCCAAAAGATTTTGGTATCCCTGATAAGAATAAAAGAACCAGGATGCAGCAGAGTGGGGGTTACAGTACTGTTCAGCTTCCAGAAACTATTGACATACTCAGTATTTTACTTTCACTCACACTCCCAGCACAGAGAAGGGATGATTGACTTGACAGGATGATTCCTAAGTGCACCATCCTATCCTCACCATAAACTGGCATGTGTGCAAGACACTGAAGATGTCTGCCTTATTCTCATCCTTCTATTGGTTGTGCTTCATCACCCCCTTCTCCAGTGCTGCTGTTCACCCTGGTGAGAAATCATCAATGGAAAAATGAACTCACCAGAAAAAAAATGGTTCTTAAAGAGACTATATGTGGCATTTCAGCAACTTCAGAGGCTGAAAGTAATCTTCTCCAGGAGGCTACATGACTTTGTCTATTGTCCCTGTTTTGATTCTGTCTTAAACTAAAATTTATCAATATTTCTCTATTTCAATAAAGGTTTTTGAAATAGTAATACTGGAGTATGTGCCTACCTTACCTGAAACGAAAGGAAGAGTGGAAGATACTCAACTGCAGCTAAAACCAAACAAAAACAGAACAACCCCCACACTAACACAAAAGGGCACCCACCATTAGTTAAACCTTTCCCTTACAACTAAGAAGTTAAGATCTACTCTTTTTCATGTCAATTGTTCTTTGCTTTTTATTGATCCCTAATGAACATCTAGAAAATATAAAAAAATTCCAACATTCCACTTCTAAATAGATAAAATGTTTCCTCAATAATAGCCTCAAATGGCAATCAGTTCTTCTGACTTGAGCATGACATGCCTTATGCAACCTGCAACACAGGGACCACAGCGAGAGCCTGAAAATAATTTTCTTTGGAAAGCAAACCTGTAAAGCTGTAGTATCCAGGTGTTCTTAGAAAATGGAATAAGCACTTTTAATAGCTACAGTTTGAAAAGAAAAATATTCATTTTATTGACTCAAAAAAATTGAAAACCACAGTTGAGATGTTCGGTGTCAAAGCTGATGTTAGACTCATGGCAAGCAAATGAGAGATGGAAAATGGCCAATGAATAACAACAGTGCATTAAAACATCTTTACAGTCCTAAGCAAATACAGAAGATACATGATAAGTGGTGCTCTGCCCTGGCAGGGCACCTTCCATAAGCCACCTTTATGACTTCAGCAGCTTGAACACTTCTGCTTTTTCTAACCTTGTGTTCACGTAATCCCCCATGCAGAAGAGCTCACAGAGCATGTATTCAGTGTTTGTACTGTAAGACAAATTTTCTAGCTATCCTGAGTCAGTTCAAGTTTTTTTGTCTTTCATCAATCTAAACACAAAGTAGACAGGATGGGAGGAGTTAACATGAACATTTAAATAGTGAAAAAGAACAAAAGCATTTCAGTATAGTGAAAAAACTGCAGTTGCAGTATACTTTCATGCTATCTTCTAATCTTTAAATAAAGACAATGTTCTAATCTAACTCATTTGTGTGAAAACCATTTAGTTTACAGGGAGCATGTTTCCTTTTCCTAAAACTTCAGAGTTTTAGCTGCTACTAAATTGAAAGTCAATATACCTAATGATATTTTATTTAAGAGGAACAAAGTTGTTGAAAATACAAATTATATTCTTGGCCAAGCAGTGTTGCTACTCCTCCTCCTCCTCCCAACAGGAAAAAAAAACCCGAAGGAAAATTAATATATACCAACTTGGCCTATCTCTCTTCAATTACTGTAACTGACCTAGACATAAATGAATTTCCTGTAAACCAATACTTATTGGAATATACTTTCAATGCAGGTTTGTTTACTTCAAATGCATTAGAAAAGAACCCAACCAAAACCCAACTGTAGCTTGCCACAGAAATCAGTGTATTGTCCTGCAGTTGTGATGTCACTTTATTAAACAATTTTCCACTGCTGACAACCCAAGTACAGTATCCAAACAAGAGCATCAGCCCACAACTCTGACATTTACAAAGATATAAGAAGCATTTTTGAACAAGCAGGCACCAAAAAAAATAAAGGTCTTTTCCAGATTGAGAAAGAACTGCAACAGACCAACTTGCAAAGAAAGTCGCACAGGTTAGTAAAAATTAGGCACACACATAATAAGGGACAAAAATCTAGTCATTTCCAAGTCCTTACCCCATATACATTAATCATTTTCAGTAGTGAAAATTAAAT
This sequence comes from Coracopsis vasa, assembly GCA_026283785.1. Classification (NCBI taxonomy): domain Eukaryota; kingdom Metazoa; phylum Chordata; class Aves; order Psittaciformes; family Psittacidae; genus Coracopsis; species Coracopsis vasa. The sequence goes on along the minus strand of JANHGB010011510.1, from coordinate 12,771 downwards.
CCTTTCCACCTCTTCAATGGTATTGTACGGACCAAAACTCCTGCCTTTACTTTTTTTTTCTTACTTACTAGCCTTTGGATCAGCAGTCACCAGTCAAGGTGTAAAGAAAAGCCACTTCACTCCACCACTTCAGCTGACTTCAGAGTTCAGTCTCCCAGAAGGACACAGTAAAATAATCCACAGCCAGCAGAAAGCAATCATCTACAATATCTAATGATAGATAAAATACTAATTCTGTAACTCCACTTATGAAGCAACAGAACTCCCTAACTCCTATTGCTCAATTAACTTTCTGGTTTCATACAGATAAATATTTTCTTTCTTGTGTGTCAGCCCCAAATTGGTGGTCTTAAGTATTTCCATTCCAAGCAAAGATCAATTAGACTGAATTTAATCTTGCTGCAATTGAAATATCTTGCAAGATATTTACACAACGCAAGGCTGAAAACTAAACAAACCTATCCTCACCCAGACACAGAATGGGTAGACATGTTTCTTCTGGTCTTTAAAATAATACACATTCATCTCAGAACAAATCTGATTGTCCCAGGACATTTTCCTCAACGGATATTCTCAGGCTATTCCCTCTTCCTTTCCCCCTACACGCTCCCTTTTTTTTTCAACTTAATTATAGGAACATTTTCCAGCTTTCAGATGAGATGTATAAACAAAGCTGTGACCACTTGTGGCTATTAAAAATTCCACAGAAGTTTTTGTAGGAGGACATCCTCCTGAACAGATTTATTTCACAGTGCAAAACCAAACTATAGCTGCATTAAATCCAATCAGTAAAGCTAGTTGCATATGATTGCTTCCTTCTTTTAACTACCTTTCTGCATTCATCTTTGCTACTTATTAGTCACTGCTGATCATGTTCTAACATAGGAACAATCATACTTCCATTAAGAGGGGAAATAATACAGTATCCTTTCACATACAAAAAAAAAGAGCAGTCAGTGGTATGAGGAATTTAGGGCTGAATCCATGGCTCACAGAGTTATTCTGAGAGTTTTCAGGCACAAGGGACACTGTGGGCAGAGAACACATTAGTGGCCAAACCCAGAAGAGAACCTCAAACTCGCATCCATCGTTGTCATTGTTTAGCTGCTGGAAATCACACCATCACAAGACAGTCCTGCAAATATTTTTCCACTCTAGGATAAGAACATACTTTACAGGCAAGTTACTCTTAAGATACTGTCCTTTTGGGCTTCTAATAATACGGCTGGGGAGGATTCCTAACAGTATTAATCCTATTACTACATGAAAATATGTTTTCAGGAATTTAGGGGAAACTGTTGCCCTCTGACATGACCCAGTAAATCTTTAGGATTTTTATTTATTATTTATTTATTTTACTTCTGCTGCAAGGTAGGCTTAATGATACCAGTGATTCACATCCAGGTGCTCTTGAAAGAACAAACAAACGCATAAAAAAAATTGGAAATATGGAATACATTTTTATTCTATACAAAAAAAAAGAGACAGCAGGGTAACTGCATTGCCAAGTGTGAAATAATCTCTGGAAAAAAACAAATAGCATTTATTATAATCCACAAGAATTACTTCAAATAAGGCAAGTTAGTTTCTGTCCTTGTCAGAAACAGCTATATATAATTTAATTAGTGCCAAGATGCCTAGTCAAGCAGAAAGTGGGCAGTTCCAAAATTGTACAAAATTGGGGTCCAGGTAACAACTGGTCTAGAGGAAAAAAGCGGGGGGAGGAAATTCAATATACATATTTTACCAAAACCCATTTAGTTTCAGCTGTCACACACACAAGAGTGCTGCCTTGCCAGGAAAAGCTTGCCACTGCTCAAAATATGTTTCTGTCTATAAAGTACAAACCACAGTAAACGCATTTCTTGAACTTGACGGACCAGGATTTTGCAGCAAACAACTGCAGCATACATACCTTTACAAACTGTATGTAGATAACATGAGCAACAACAGCTGTGAAGCAGAAGAGAGTATAAAGGCTTTTCATAGCTCTCGCATGAGCTGCTAACCCTTGCTGCTAGCTATTAGTTGCCCTTCTTAATGGCACTGAACCACAAATAGGTACCTTACAACAACTTTCAAATCTTTACGTCTTTACCTTGCTACATGGATTTGCCAATAGAAAGAGCTGGAGAGACGCCTACCTTGATTGTTAATTCCTAATTACACCATTGACACAGATATTTGCCATTTGAAAGCAGTGTGCATTTAAGTTATTGAATATTTCTTTTTTACTGTCCATGCTCTGTTATTTTTACAAACAGGCAGTACTGAAGACCACTATTACATTATATTTACCTCCTTTACATCTTGTATTCAATAATGTATCTTATTTCATCATTCTGGTGTATTTCCATTAGGAAACCAAGTGTTTTGCAACAACAAAGTAAAAGAACCACCTTTAAGCACATAAAGGAGCATCACTTGAGGAGAAAGAAGAAAAACCACACGGGGACCAGCTCTGAGCAAGATTTCACAGCTAGCAAGTTGGTACTGGTTCCTGTATGTTTCTGCATCACTTTGCCACTTGCTGGTCCTGGATATATAATCCTGCCTGGATCCCTTTTTTCTGGGTTTGTTTTTAGTCCGTTTAGCAGGCCAAATGGTTTCACTGAAGGACCACAGAATCACCCAAGCCAACGCAACAGAAACCCCTGGCAGCAGGGAGCACAAGGGACAACAACTCCCTCGATGTCAGCCAGCCCTAAAACCAGCTTAGCTCAGCCCCAAACCCCCACCCTTACAGGCTGTATTTTCTAAATTCTTAAAGTAGTTCAACCTGATATTAAAAATAGATATGTGCGGGTTTCCCTTTAGAAGCATTTTTCTTTTGAAGTCACTCTATTCCTGCTTCAAGATCAGAAGATGCTTCTAGGCCAACTTTTCTTTCTAAAATATGTAAATATAAATTACTGAATATGAAAAGAAAGCAGAGTTTAACTTAGCATTCTAAGTCTCCTACCCAAATACATTAATAGTTTCATTAATAATATGAAGTGTTAAAATATGCATGCCCATGCATATTTAAGAACTGCAGAAAAAAAAATTATGCTAGCTAACATGGAAATTATAAAGGGAAATTATAAAGGGAAATGTTTGGCACACTGTAGTGGTACGCATTTTGGAAAGGGGTATGAACAGATCAGCACAGATGCAGGAAATACTATCCAAGATAACATGTGCCTTCATTAGCATCAGTTACCAATTACTGTTCAAGAATCTGATGAACCACCATTCTGATTACAGTGTTCCAGCTATACACTGTCACTTATACTATCATCTAATCATCGTAGTCCTCTTTCAATAGGGAAAACATTAACATCAGAGTAATGTGGGATGAATGTAATACTTCACAGTGCTAAGCACCATTAGTAAAGATGCACAGACTTGCACTGTCTTCCTGTTTTAGGGACAGTGATGCATTTATAATGCCTGTAGAGACCATGGGATGACAGCATATAATGCATCCACTTGCAATGCAGAACAGCCACTCTTTAAGTGGGAGTCTTGGGAACGAAACCAGGGGTCCCTCACCCCCCAGCATTACATACGAGGTGAAAGGAACAGATCACCATGCCAAGTATGCACAGCATAGCTAAGTGACATATTAAGATATGACATATTCAATTGAAACCCTTCATTCATCACAGTGCAAAGGGCAGCAAAAGAGCAGTGGATTTTGCTTGCTTGCAGCAGGAAGGGAAAATTCTGAAAAATTAGGAAGTGTAGCTGCTTTCCAAGAGCAAGATCTTTTAAGCCATTGAACAGAAGCAGCATGTGCCTTTTAATTTGTATTATTTTCCTCCTCGATAAAAGTGCAGTGTATTACTACATTAATTAAACAAAGAATGGGATGGAAAGGGACTGGATGGATCCATGACTGGTTTCTACGACAGCGCAGTTCACTTCTGATGGAGCAGAGCATATAGGCAATGCTGACAGCAATTAAAAACCACTTTAAAACCTGATTTAACCAACTGCAAAATTACAAACTTCAGGTAAGCAAGCTTTAGCACATTTCCGCCAAGTCTTCAATAGACTCACATTAAGCTATATAATATCAAGCCGTTATCTAGTGGAAATCCAGATCAGAAAATTAGCAAAGTGAGTTATACAACATTCCTTTTTCATGTAAAATAGGAAATGGTTAACACTGGATTACCTCCAGTCCACCAACATCACTTAAGTTGCTCTCCTCTAAGGGAACAAAAGTGGTCCTGTATGTACTCTAAAGCTGACCAGCACACTGCTGGTGGAAAACAGGTCAAAAAAGTGGAAACTCATACAGACAAGGAAGCTGAATTGCTTGAACTATTTTTACTACTGACCAGGATTTGGCTCTGTGTTCACTTCAGAGGGTTTGGGATGATTTCTAGCAACTTTGCTGAGTACGAGGCAACATTTAAACTACTGACAGGAGAGCAAATCCCCCTCTATTAACTCCTTTTCCTTGTCAACTAGGTCAGGACACTCTCTCTCCCCAACAATACCAAGGGATATGTGTGGATGAAAAGGAAAGCAGTGATACTGCATCTCCCGCTGGCAGACAACTCCCACTAGTCCTTATGAACAACTGGACTAACCACAGATGTCCTGCTGCCAATCTGGACTGCTTTCAGCTCCAGGATCCAAGCATCTGGACCAAGAATGGGACAACTCCTGAAAGCAGAGATCATTTCAACTCTCGGAAGAGGCAAACAAGAACATGCTGTTCCCCTCAGCTTTTGAAATGCTATGAGAAGAAAATAAAATCAAATTGTAGCAATGTGTTTCAGCTTTGCCCTCACAAAATGGCTCCGTTTCCCACAGTACCCCAGTTTCTGGGAAGAGGAAATGGTTGGCTGGCCGGCACCTACATTTTTTCCTAGGATAGACCCTGGAAAAAAAGACTTGAAAAGCAAACACACCAGAGTAGTAGCAGACATTCCTGTCAGATCCATTTCGAGTAGCAGCATGGAAAATTGACAGGAATGTCGCTGAGCAGCTGCAGGGGGGTCCCAGAGCTCAGTCCCTGCAACTGCCCGCCAGCAATACCCTCAAATCCTGTTCAAGATCCAGGCACAGCTCATCAGACCCACCGTGTTCCCAGCATAACAGTTGGGGTTCAGACAGTCTTTCTGTAACAAATTTCCAGTAACATCTACTCTTGGCAATAAGGGAGCTGCTTGCTGTACTTTGCTCATTAATGGAGCACATTAGCCAGTTACGCAGGATTGCTGGCAGTTTCTAAGCACACAAATCCAATTTTCAGAAAAAGCAAGGCAAAGTTCATCTTTTCCTTTCCATCATCCCTGCCTGACACAGCCCTGGAGTTAAATTTCAGAAGCAGTATTTACTGCAGAAGCTTTCTATTTATTCATTTTCCAAGAAATACACACTGAAAGAGGTGGAGCAACTGCTGGACTTGAAAGACTGCCTCCAAAAGGCAGGTACAGAATATCACGCAGGACTGCTCACCCATCAAATAACTGCTCAAGTAGCAATTACTTTCCCACCAAACCAGACAAATTCCAGGATGTACAACATTGTGCACAATGTGAGGCCTGATGTCATGTTAAGCTTTCAACAATCCTGCGGTCTCCACCAAAAAAGTAACCCTGATACCTGCTATGGAAAACACTGAGATGCAGTACATGGAGAGAAATGTACTACAGGTAGTACAGTATTTTCTTCTTGGCCATCTTAGGCTTGAATTGCTCCAGCTTCTTGCTATTACATCAACAGGCCCATTGGCCACGTGCCCTGTGGCCTACAATGGCACTAAGAGAAGTCAGGAATTTATTCATAGATTTGTTAGTGAAGGAATCATAAGACTTAGTTTAAGATGCTAAAGCATTTTCAGGTTACTCAGAAAAGAGTACAACTAACTGTTGTGAACTGTCTGGTTGTTATCACACCATGAAACAATTAGGCTGACAGGTCACTAATCCGGATATAAAAGAGCTTTTTATCTGGTCCACTGACAAGAAGTTTGCTGGATGGATCCACTTACTGTAACATCAAACCCCTGGTCTCCTCTTCTCTGCTTGGCAAAAGACCATCAGCAGTTCATACCAAATCTGGCTCACCGTACTTTCAAAATAGAGCACATTCAGCAAATGCTAGAATCCTTATAAGCATAGACGTAAGTTCCATGTGACAGAGAAGTTTTTTCATACTCCATGCAGATCTTCCGGCATTCTGATCAAAACCTCACTTAAATAAATACATTCTTCGTATTTAAACTTTCCCTAACAGTTCCAGCCAGGTCTGCTGCCCTTTCTAAGCTGTTGTTTTCTGCTCAATACTGGCAAAATCACTGCATTCCTTCCAGAGATCAGTGAAAAATAATCTGAACATTTTACTTTCAAATAATTGAATCATTCTAAGCTAAGTACTTAACAAGAAAAAAAATCATACCCTTACAACTTCAAAGCCCATAGCAGTTTAGTTTATTACTCTCCACGTCTCTGATTAAGAGCATATAAAATTCATAATTTACCCTGAAAATGAATAGAGATTTAAAAACTTTAAGCAACTAACTGGCATGCGACCCTCAACCTCTTTTTAAATCCATCAGCTCCTGCTGCTCCTATTAATAAACATTCTTTCTCAGATTTCCACTTCATCCTGCCATGCTCAAATAGGAAACATTTTTGTTGACTGGAAAACAATTGAATGGGACCAAATGCTTTAATTCTGCTATCCCACTATGTGACACAGAAGGTAACAATAAAAGATACCACTTCCTAAATTAATAAAACCTACAGAAAGTAATTGGCTTTTTACCCACAGATATCAGCTTCATTGTCAACCACCTTCATAGTCAATGTGATTAAATGTAGCTTCTTCTTAAGCACATTTCCAGAGAGGTAAGTCTCTTCTTCAGAGTACTGCTCCACCTCGCATGAGCTTTAACTGTACAAACTTTGTGTAAGGCTGAAAATATCTGACTCATATTAACATACTTGCAATCAAATTTGCTTTAGGGCAACCAGAAACACCAAGTTGTAACTTCTGTTAAGCAGTCTGTAGCAACAGTGTCTGCAATTTTGCCGACACAGCTCATGCAATAAGTAGTGAGAAAACTTGCTAATGCAGTTTAGAGTTCCTTCCATATTTCACAAACATGGACAACACAGCAATGAGTACATAACACCTGCACAATACCATTCACAAATAAACTCTTCATTGTTTTAAGTATTTCTCGTCCATTAGGAAAAGCAGTTGGTAATAAAAGTAGTGACATTATTAAGCATAGATTTTTATCACCAATAATCCTGACAGCAGACATCTAAGACAGGCCAATCTACAGTCCACTGCAAGATTCTACACAAACTATTTCTCCAAGGTTCTTCACTTACAGCACCTGTCCTACCATCTCTCCAATGTCTTAATAAATTTGACCTCAAAACTTTGTTGAAGTATTTGAAATTCAATCAGAACACCCAAGTGCCATACCAACTGAAGCTGCAGATGTTTAGCCAGTATCTCTACATGTCCAGAAAGTTCTGAAAGGTTATATTTTGATCCTTTAAAGAAAAAAGGCCAACAAAAATCACTCCTCTACAAGTCTTTAATCAGGCTGTTAAATGTCATTAGATATGACAAATATTTTATCATGAAAGATTACAAATATTAAGACAAATGAAAGCAACTAATTTTTATTTTTCCTGAATTCTTCCACAGTTGTACCTTAAAAAAAAAAAAAAAAAAAAAAGACTCATAGAATGGTTTGGGTTGGAAGAGACCTTGAAGATCATCCAGTTTCAACCTCCTGCCACAGGCAGGGACACCTTCCACTAGACCAGGTTGCTCTAAGCCCCTTCCAAACTGGCCTTGAACACTGCCAGAAATGGGGCAGCCACAGCTTCTCTGGACAACCTATGCCAGGGCCTCACCACCCTCATAATGAATAATTTTTTCCTAATACCCAATCTAAATCTCCCCTCTGTCAGTCTGAAGCCATTCCCCTTTGTCCTAGTACTACCTGTCCTTGTAAAAAGTCCCTCTTCTCCGCCTTTTTTTAGCTCCTTTAGGCACTGTAAGCTGCTCTAAGGTCTACCCAGAGACTTCTCTTCTCCAGGCTGAAGTCCAGCTTTCTCAGCCTGTCTTCACAGGAGAGGCACTCCAGTCCTCTCAGCATCTTTCTGGCCTTATTACATCTTATCATACACCAAAGAACCTCAAAGTATAATCATTTCAAACTATCAGTGGAAGTCCACCCATCCTGCATTATTCCAGCTCAGAAGTTATGAACAGAAAATCTTATCATAAATTTTAAATGGAAAATGGCCAGACTGGTCACTGATGAAATCTAAAAAATATTTTCTACTGATTTAATGATGATGTACATGCTTTCACTAAACACTGCAACATGCAGCTCTGCATGGCACACATAATGTGCTCACATTAAACAGACTGACGTAGTTTCCATGAGAATTATTAGCAATGGAAAAACTACAACTTAGACAGACCCGCAGAATATAATCACAACATTGTTCATTAATGCCTGCCACCACTGTTAACTCTATTCCAGAAAGTCTCAAGAGGAAGCTAGATATAGTAGCAGAAACTGATGAACTTTCAGCTGCAAGGGGGTGGGAGGGAAAGGAAGCAGACCGATTAGTTGAATAGATTTATTGTATGCCATAGTCTATGTTAAAACCCTGTATCTACTATAACATAAATTCTTTTGAGTCATTTGACTGTTCACAATTCAAATACAGGAAAATGCTATCAGGCTAACATGTGTTTGTTCAGCAGGAAACCCTTTCTTCAAAATGTAAAATGAAGTACTGAAAAGCCAAAACTTTGCTAGAATTGTCATACTGTTATTCCTCAAATATGAGAAGGACCTTTTGATGTTCTCCCCTCACATTAGAAAAACATCTAAGTCCACATGAGCTACAGAGAAAAATACAATGCAGTAACAGTTGAAATGCAGTGTTGTGTCTCTCAAGGATGAAAGACATTATCATACCACTTTCTTCAATTCAGGTGGCAGATTTTATTCTCAGGCCACAAATATTTTCTGACCTTATTTATAATACATCATGAATATAGCCAAAACATCTCAAAGCAAATCTGTAAGCAAAGTTTCTTATTCCAGTTGCTGTATTTCAATGGTCTTTGACATCGGCAGAGTCTACATACAACTAGTTTAGCAAAATGTACTGTAAGTTGACCTGCACTTCAAGAAAACAATTAAACCAAAAAAGATTCCTTTAGGCTCTTCACAATTCAAATAAAGATCATGATCCTGAATAACTGGGAGAAAATAATTCTGATTACCATTCTTGCAAAACAAGGATAAAATGAAGTAGCAGTGCTTATTTAATCACTGCAATGTTTAAAAAAAAGAGGGAAAGCAAATTATTTGCCTTGTATTAATTTTAAATAAAAAGAAGATAAACTACACGAGCCTTTGGAAAACAATCTGACCAAAGCTCAAATATAGCCACCACATACATCACCCGATGCAGTAACAGAACAAAGTAAGTGTCATCATTTGCTTAAACAGAAAAAGGAACACGTCAATTAAAAAAAAAGCTGCAGATTTACAAAACACACTGAAGAGTATGAATTATTTCAGTCACCATGCAAATAGTATCAACTGTTATTGTCACTCATTCATAGACTGCAGCAGTCCTGCCACCGAAACAAAATCCTCATTCTTACAATATCAGTGACCACGTTGAAGAACTCCAAAAACGATTTTACACTGCTATGTGGACATCATAGATATTTTTGCATTGCAATAGTTTTTTATTGGAAGTGTTTCGTCTTCAAAGCACAGTGTTTTGTCCACATTTTACTTCCCCTTTGATGGCACAGAGCAGTTCCTACTAGCTCAGGAAGGAAAATGAACTGTTGTTGCTGTTATCTTCTAGCACTGTGGGGCAAAATGCCAGGCTGTCCAGCAGTCAACAGACCAACCACAAATCCTGCTCCTTTTTTATTCCCTCCCAATAAAAGAATTGCTATTGACAACCAATTAAGGCACATGGAAAGGAATGCACTAATACTATCCAGGATTGTGCTCGAGACAGTAGTTAGACTGTAGCAGAATTCACTAGTAATGGAAATAACTCCTTGTATTTCAAGCTAGCTCTTCCAGTCAATTAGGACTTACAATTTGTATACTATTGTTAAGCTTATTAAATTAGACTAGCATAATTACAAACTGATTGAGCAACAACATTCAAAATTAAAGACTTGGAGTAATAGTACAAGAATCCTGAAATACAGGTAGCCACTTGGACTCCATCAGCAAGTTAAGTTCGAAAGGAAAATTTGGAAAGGAAGCAGATACCTAAAGGACAGTGCATTTCTATACCGGCATCCCTAGTCACAAACAACTAGGAAACAGGATGACTGGCTACAATTATACAGAAACTTCAGAAATATGACCTTTTAAACGATGACAAGAAACAACTGTTTTGAAAGAAAAAAGGATGCATTATTTTGATCATCATGAAGTATTCTCACCGATCCATATACCTGCTATATTGTTCACATATTTCATTTAATCTCAACCCAAGGCATTGTCTGCAGAGTTGGAAGCACCAAATATACCAAACGTAAATCAAACTCTCCAGGAAAATATTAGGCTTCTCCCCTCCTTACATACTCGGACTTTGCAAAACAAAGACCAGCAAAACACAGCATAAATCAGATTAGTTTGATATACTCACACTCTGGCATTACATAGTGTAACATTACTTAAAAAGAGTAAAGAATTTTGCTTTAACTAAAACCTCACCCTGCAAATGAGAAACTGGTATCTTCTTCCATAAGTAACCTAAAAGAACAGCCACCTTCCCACCCAATCAGCTAACTTCATTTCTGTTTAAAAAAATAAACCAAGAACTCTGAGATGACTTAAAGTCTACAGCAAAATCTGAAGGCGTTTTAAGTATTTCAGGATGGGATTTATGGCAGAGTTCTGAAATGGATACTCCTAGTTCCTGTTGCTTTTACTGGAATATTTTTATAGAGAGTCACTTTTTTCCCACCCTACCCTTTTCCTTTACTGAATTTCCACACAATAACTCAGATTCGACCATCACCGGACATCTGAACAACAATAAAAAAAGCTACAGCTGGATCCTGTATTAGTCCCAGCTGCACAGGATCTTTGGCTGCCTTCAGAAAACAGGAGAGCCAATAGGAAAACAGTAGGATAACTTCTTTTAGCAGCTTACCTTTGAATAAATTGGTTTTCCATATGCTACTACAACAAGCTATTTTACTACTCAATGCAAACTGAAGTTAGTCTTACTATTTTTCACCCCTTTTCTAAAAAAATAAAATTAAAAAAAAAAAAATCCTTCTTCAAAAACCTTTACTACAAAATGCCAGAAAATAATCAGCTCCATATGGTCTTTCAAGTCTAACATACCACAGTGGTTGTATCTGCCAAGTCTACCCACCCACAGGCTCCATAAACTTGAGAGTATTATTTGTATTTAATTTGGATTACCAATTTCACCCAACCTTTCCCCTTCACAACACATTACTTTTTCAGGCTTACAACACAGGTAGAAGATACAAAAGCGAAGTAAGTTTTCAGCAAGAGAACAGTAACAGCTTACGCTGTCTTTACCTTGAATATTATAAGTCACATCGGAAGGACTTAAACTAGTCTTCTTTTAATGTTTGCTCCTTTAAAATATCACCTAATCTTCTAAAACATGCATGTGATACTGTGTCATTTATTGGTACAAGACCAAGACTAAACATTGCAGTCTTTCCAACTTACTTTGCACAAAATGAGAATGAAGAGAGTTACATGTATTTTGATTTTAAACAACAACAAAAAATAATCACTGGGGGTTGGGAAGCTTCCTCTCAGATATTTAAAACAAGAAAGTTACTATATTTAATGCACAAAAATCCACTTCCTATAGCCAAAACCCAACCAACTCCATATGCACCATTTTTCTGTCCTCACTAAAACATCTACAGCAAACTGAAATGTCACAAGCTGCCTAGAAAGGCTGACCTCATGTAACACATAGGAGATAGGCTCAAAACCCTATCTGAGATTCCCAGATTACAGAATTAATCAGCAACACCTACACAAAGAACAAACTAGACACATACCTGAAACCTTTTAGTATCTCCCTTCTGTGACTGCAAACATTTTCATTGACACAACAGCCATTTCTGTATACTTTGCCTCTAACCTTGGCTACCAGTTCAACTTCCACTTAGGAAACAGCTTCTATACAAACTGCAATTCAGGAATAGCAGCACAAATGATAAGAGATGGTGGGAAAACAAGCACAGATATTATCCTTGCCCCTAGATAAATGTTGGATGCTGCCTAAAAATGTTGCAAGTATGCGATATGATAATTTTAACAAATAAAAGAGTGGTACACTAGGTCAAAACTGACTTGTGGAAGAGCAAGTTAGATAAAAATAAAGCTATACTGAAAAGTTACTTTTCAGACTATAAACAAATACTTACATTACACAGACTACCCATTTAGGCATTTATGTGACTGATACCACATCCAGAATGAGTTTTCCTCAATTAATGTAGTATTATCATGGAATCATAGAATAGTTAGGGTTGGAAAGGACCTTAAGATCATCTAATTCCAAACCCCCTGCCATGGGCAGCGATGCCTCCCACTGGACCATGTCACCCAAGGCTCTGTCCAACCTGGCCCTGAACACTGCCAGGGATGGAGCATTTACCACTTCTTTTGGCAACTTGTTCCAGTGCCTCACCACCCTCACAGTAAAGAACTTCTTCTTTGTATCTAATACAGATGTATCT
>JANHGB010011509.1:0-81135 GCA_026283785.1 Coracopsis vasa | reverse complement strand
ACCGCGCTGTCTCGGCAGGTACATCACGTGCGCGGAGTACACGCAGTTCTACGGGGGCAAGAAAGCAGGTAAAGGCGCGAGGGGGCCGCTATCCGAACGGGAGGTGTGGAGGGGCTGAGGAGACCTCCTTGAGCAGAGCACAACGTCCCGGGATGTGGCGGGGCTGCCCCGGCCCGGCCTTTGCACCGCCGGGAACCTGAGTTTGTGGTGCTCGTCAGCGCGAAAACCGGCAGAAATTCGCGTTTACACACGGGTGAGCTGTCCCGGCCTTCACCGGGTTCTGTGCCCGCTGGTAGAGCAGAGCTTGAGTGTTAACTATCAAACACAAACTGGGTGCTGCCAGTCTATCAAAGCCCTGTTTGATGTGTTTCTATTTGTGTAACTTTACTTGAGGAGTGTACTTGTGGTCTGCAGGAGAAATCCGATTTTAGTTACAGTTTTGCAAGGTTTATAGAATCATACAATGGTTTTGGTTGGAAGAGGCCTTAAGGCTCATCCAGTTCCAATGGCCTTCCACAGGCAGGGACACCTTCCACTAGAGCAGGTTGCTCAAAGCCGTGTCCAAGTATTACTGCAAATTTAGTGTATTTATCCTTGTCATCAGTGAATTGCTACCATACATGTAGCAAAATGTAAATTTCAAGTGTTTATTTTTTACTTTAGAATCATAGGATCAGAGAATGGTTTGGGTTGGAAAGGACCTTCAGATCATCTAGTTCCAGACCCCTGCCATGGGCAGGGATATGTTGCCCATGTTGCCCAAGGCTCTGTCCAGCCTGGCCTTGAACGCTGCCAGGGATGGAGCATTTACTGTGCATTTATTACAATTCTGTTGTGTTGTTTTGTTTTTGGCTTTTTTTCTCATCAACAGACCTTCCACGAACTAATTTTAGACGTTTGTCATTTGATCACTGCAGGTAAGACAACAAATGTACATTATCATTATTAAACGATGCATGTATTTATCAGGCTGGTGACATTGAACTATTACTGAAGACATGTTCTTCTGAGGTAGTTACTTTCATTGGCTTGCTCCTGCTATGGTAGTAATACAGCAAGAAAAAAATTGGTAAGAACTAAACCAGTGTCTATACTTTCTGTAATTAGTGTCTGCAGAAATTGGAGCTGATGGCTAAAGAATACACAAGTGGTAGAATAATTCAGAACAATTATTATGTACATTTCAGTCTTTCAAATTTGTGTAACTGGAGCTTGAACCTACCTTTCATTGCTCAGAATATGCTTTGTCAGCCACTCATCTTTCTGAAACAGTGATTAGGTAGATGGAAGCAATATTTATGTTAATTTTTTGTGTTTAGAGTTTACTGCTTGAAGTGCTGGAGTGAAAGAGGGGAGTTAGTAGAGGTGGGTTGGAAATCCTCTTGTAAATTTAATAGTTCATCTACAAACTACTGCTGCTTGGCTAAAAGCTGGCTGCTTTTTGGAAGCATCCTTAACAGAGAATGCTGAATATGAATGCCAGTTACTCCCTGGACCTTTTCAGTGCAAAGACAGTGTTTCTGCTTGAACCATCTTTTTTTGCTGGTGGGGCACAACACGTCAGCTGGGGAGTATTGCAGCATCCCATGGCTCTGTGGCTGTGAGTGCTGGCTGCTACACATTACTGAACTGCACCAGTTCCCTTCATAGGTTTGTTGGTAACATGATTTATGTAGAGTCAGGTAGTGGGTATTGGCAGTCACTTGGTATTTTTATTAGGGTAGGCCTTTCTTTAGTGTTCAAGTGAATCAGCAAAATGTAATTTGCTTCTGTCATGATTTCCAGCTGATTTTGCTAAAAAGAATGTGTACTTTTTTTTCCTAGTTTGTCTCTGCAGCCATTTGAATACCCAGTTTGCACACCAGATGGGACAGTCTTTGACATACTGTAAGTTACTGTCTGTACTTAGCTTTATTTTTGTGTTGCTGAACTAGTTACAGCTGTGTGGTTGTCATTTGGTCTTAGCAAGTTGGCAAAAGTAATCATGCCTATCAACAGAGTTTTCTGATTATGTTTGTCACTTACTATTTTATCCCTTTTCTTTTCAGGAGCATTGTTCCTTGGATAAAGAAATATGGAACCAATCCAATCACAGGAGAAGTAAGTAACAATGGGTGTATTCACATGATGTCTTTGCTTTCCTTGTGCTCTGTTTCCTATTTAACATGTCCCTTATGCTCTGTTTCCTATTTAACATGTGAAAGAAGCAAAATGCCTTAATGAAAGCAAAAGAAGTTGAACAGGAGTGCTATTTTGAATTATGGTATCTGTGAGATCAACTTTGCAGAAATTAATATAGAGATTTACTAGGGATCTCTTTTAAAGGGCTTCTGGATTTGTGACCTGATAGCCTCTCTCTGTCATCCTGCTTATGATCTTTGTAGTAGAAAATAATCAGTCTCAGATCATGCGTGTGGAACAAGGAGGATTGTAAATAGTATACTACGTGCAGTTCATTTATATAAACTCCCAGGGCATCTTCCCATTCTTATGGGTGTGGCATAGGTAAAATCTCTATAGATGGAAATAGGAACTTTCATGTTAACTGCTGATGATGCCCAGTCAGCCCAACTGGTCATTGATGGAAAAGACTTTGTCCTGCTGCCTCATATAAGCACTGTTCTAGTCTGTACAGGGCAAGGGGCTGGCAAGCTCACTCCTCCATCTGGGACTAAACTTGCAGTGAAGTTTTCTAAACAGAAGGATATTTGACTTCATGCAGATTAGGGAGATAAATAGATGATATTATGAATGGTCATACTAAGCTACAAAATCTTTTGAATTATGTTGACAGTATGTTTCAGAAAGCCTCTGACCTGCCTCTGTTGTGATAGTTCACTGTGAGACCGGGATTTCATAATATGGTCAGCACCCTAGTGGTTTTTCTCCCTTCTTTTTCTGCATAAATAGTAATTTTAAAGGGGTTATTTTCTATAGTAGTGTGAAACTATAAAACACCAGATAAATATGAAGTACTGGAAATATTTCCTTGTTGGAATTAATTTTTTTCTGCTGTGTTAAAAGGTTGAGTGCATTGTTTGTGAGGGCATAGAGGGAAACTTTAAACAGAAATTGTTGCTTGGGCTACTGAAACTTGCGTTTTCCTTTAGTAAGTGCAGTTACTTTCCCGAACAGTAGGTGGCAGCCATTGCACAGGATTGTTGGTTTGTTTGCAGACAGCTTTGTGGAATGAGATTACCTCTGAAACATCTTGTGTTTGATTAAAGATTTTCCCAGCAGACAGATTCGAGGAGAAGCTAAATACAGATGCAGCGTTCCAAACTCTAAACGTGAACAGGCTGTCTGAGACTCAATCTCTTCAGTTATAGCAAACTGCAGGTGTGTTTGTGTGATAGAGAGATGATTGAAAGTCGTTCTTCACACATGAAGAGGCCAGTGTGTTGTTGAGAAGGAATGAAATTACAGCTATTTATTTGTTTTCACCAGCTTCTTAACCACCTTGCTGCCTCGTGCATTGGTTGGGAGTTTTGGGGTTTTGCCAGATCAATTTTTTTCACTCGGAGCAGCTCCATGACACCTGTTCTCATTTCAGAATGTGAACCGTGATGTGGTTTAAAATTACTTCGGGTAAATGCTAGGCAAGTGTAATGTGTAAGTGGTCTTGTGTAATTAGAGAAAGGGAGGTTGTGCATAATATAGTTGGTGAATCAAAAGCGCTCAAATGAAGTTGGATTTTGGAATGTTAGTTTACCCAGACTTGTGCTTCTGTAGCTGATCTGCAGTGCATCTCCAGCTCACCACTATCCATATCCATTTAGAAGAAACAAATCACCATTGACCTTTGTCTAGAGTTTTCCATGAGCTATTCCAGAAAACAACTTTAAATTAATTACCTTCCCCTCCCCATCCTTTTTAAGAATGCTTTGGGGTGAAAAATACTTCTGTTACTAGGCCAGTAATTTTGGAAGGAACACACATCTCTCGCAGCTGAACTACAGCCTGTCAGATGGCATTGGCTCACTTACTTTTATTGTCAGCTTTGTCAGGACGCTGCTCTAGCTTACGTTTATGCTAAAATTGCATAAAATAAAGAGGAAAGTCATAGTTAGCTCATTCTTTTTTACTAAGAACAGCACTTTGACTTCTCAGGCTTGCACATAATTGTAAGCTTGCCAGAATGTTTCATGTAGCAGTGATATGACAGCCCTGACCAGCATGCCCACACAAGTCAGCCAGCTGGGCTCTGAAGTACCTGTTTCCAAGAAGTGAGATTGGTCAGAGTGTGTCTGGTTTGTTGAAATCTCAAATATGAACAGATGATAGATCAGCATGCCTTTTGACAGGAATTTCAAGGAAATTGTACTTTGTTGCATGGATATGTTGTTGTATGTGGGCTGAGCTATTTTTGCATTGTAATGTGTCTGATGTAAATACCTATTTTTCCACTCTGGTTCAGTGACATTCTACTGCATGTGGGCAGGCCAGTTTATTGTGTTTGTACTTTCAAGCCCCATTCAAGGCTCTTGGCCAAATACCTCTCTTCCCCTGTCTCAGAAGTAGCTATGGTCTTTGTCCCCAGTTCCCCCTTTTCTGTGGGAATTTAATTCTTTCAGTCAGTTGAAACTCAGTTCATCTCTGGTGTTTGCTTCTAAGGCTTTGGTCCAAAAGTCAATTTAGTGACTGTTTCAAGTGCATCTACTTTTAAACTCTCATAGCAGGGTCACCTATGTGAATTCTTTCTGCACTGCTGACAGCAAACTAAAATCCATGTGTCTGCTGATACTGCATAACCCAGAGAGGCAATCCTCCCGGTAAGGGCCACGTGCAGCTGAGCAGTAGTTGCGTATGTATAGCTTGAAGGGCAAACAGGATTCAGTTGAGTTAATTTAGTTTGGGCTTAATGTATGCCTAAGAGTCAGGTTAGGAGATCTTAAGATGCAGTGTGGTGGACGTATGAGACTAGGAGTCACATTTCTGGACTGAAAGAGGCAGAGCACAATTTGTGTCATGCCCTGTATCAAGCAAGGCTAAGATCCAGAACTACAGGCCAAAGAGAGGTTTTTCTTACGTGTCATAAGGCACTGACATGGAAAATGAGGACTGACTTTGGAGTCAGAAGGCTGAAAATTTCTGACTTTTCCCAGCAGGACATCTGCCTTCTTAGAAGGTACAGCTGTAGCCAGAGTCTTGCTTTGTTACAAGACAAACATTTGCTGGTGTTCTCCCATACTCTTAATTCTGTGTTTACCAAATAAAAATGACTTGGGATGAGGTTGACTAATATGATCAACTAATTGTGGCAGTACAGGTGCCTCATGCAGTAAGCCTGTCTGATCCATGCTTTGGAAGCACCCAGAGACGCACATCTTGTACCTGCAATGCCTGGCAGCAGTGACAGAGCCTGTAGTGGACACCTCCTCCCTCCAGCATTGCTCACATAGCAGTGTGAGCAGTGCCCTTTTATTTTAATCATTTGTTTGAAATAAGGTTGGTAGGGTGATTCTTGCCTGAATAATTACAGGCACTTCCAGAACCAATGATTTCTTACCCTCTAAAGAAAAAACCTGCAACCAAGTCTTGTTATTTCAAAACTTTGGAAAGTAATTCTCAAATACATTCCTTAACTATATTTATTAGCTAATTCGTCTTCCAAATGCTGGTGGCTATCATTCCTTCATTTTATTGTGAAATCATGGTTTCTTTCAGTTTGATCAACTAGTTTCCAGCCAGTCTCATAGAAAACAGTTGCTGGTCTAGTGGGGAGAGAACCTTGCTGGCCAGGTTAATGGAGAGGATATGGAGAAGGTTACTTTTTTACCACTGGATTTATTAATCCCACTTTAAAAATGAGCAAACAACCTTACAGCACTTATGTTTACATGCACTAAAAAAGCCTTTGGCTGTCTAAATAAGGGAAATCCTGCCTGAAAAGGATGCAGAAATTGGAGCAAAGGTGAAACTTCCTTAAACATTAAAGTGTTTTTACTGTGTATGTATTTTGAAAGCTCAGATACAGAAACAGAAAGCACTGATAAATGGTTCTTCACCCAAAAAGTGAACATAATAGGAAAGAGGGCTTAGGTATTTTTTTCTTCTTTTGCGATATTCCAAATAAAGAAACTGCAGCATGTCAGAAGTATGGAAAATACTCAGTACTGTAGGAACAGGTGTTAAAGTACAGGTTGGGTTCCAGCCAAGGATTTATAGCTCACTACAAATTGCTGTCCACCTCTATCAAATAATCATTGTAAGGCACATGAGTTTCACGAATGGATTCCTGTAAGTGGGTTGTATGAGCTTCACAAGCTGCTGAGTCAGAGGTGCCGAGATGAAGATCACGAACAAAACTCATCCAGTGCTGACTTGAGTGGAACGGATCTCTGGCCTGAACAGGGGAGAGGACAGGTTCAAGTTTCATGTGACCAGTATTACCTAAATCAAAAGTAACTATGGGGTTTAACTCAGTTCATAGGGTCTGTGAGGTAATTTACTGCAGATTGCTGCTTTAATTGTGTTATTCCAGGTGTGTTTCTAGATAATGAGCAACAAACAATAGATGTCATCAGACAAGGATCTGTGGTTTGAAGGTGACTTCTTTCATGCCAGCATAGCAGTAGCTGCTGTTGGAATACATTGTCAGGAAAATGTAATAGCTGTAGATAACGTTCTATGTGATGCATTTTCAGAGTGCTTGTCTGGACCTTTCTGCAGCATGGTGGTAATGTTACCTTAGGATTTTGATGGTCTTCTAAAGATGGCACACTGCGGCAGGAGTCAAGTTTTCCTTGTGACTTTTCATCTTTTTCTCTTGAAGAGTTGTCTTCACTCTTATTGTTTCCAAAGAGATTGTGCTGACTCTGAGCATTTTCATTCTTTGTCTAGATACACAATGCCTTGTGTTATGTATGTTGAGAGGAAAATGCTGTGCAGCCCTCCATAGGCAGGCTATCTCCACAGCAGTTTTCCACACCTGCGTTGGTGGGACTATCTAATTAAGAGCAAAATAGTTTGACCAACTGAGATATGTAGGAA
Source organism: Coracopsis vasa (assembly GCA_026283785.1). Lineage (NCBI taxonomy): Eukaryota > Metazoa > Chordata > Aves > Psittaciformes > Psittacidae > Coracopsis > Coracopsis vasa. Next base: position 74,142 of record JANHGB010011509.1, on the reverse strand, counting down.
AATTCAGGAGTGAGGCATATCCCTCTTTCATTGTTTTTTTTTCCTCAACATCAGAGTATAGCACCTGAAATCCAGACAGTGTGCTGCATTGTCGACTGGGGAAATGAGTGATCATTTAGATGGATCTGTAACTTCAGGTCTCATTTGGTTGTAGCATAACTGATGTATAAATGAGAATTTTAATTCTTCTCTAGAGAAGGCTTTTCACATACGTGTCAGAAGTTGGCACATCTTCAGCTTTGAAATTCAAAGTATATTTCCTAATTTGTCTGATGAAACTCAAGTCAACTCTTCGGATATTGCAGAGTTATAAATGTCAATTGCTCCCCTTTTTTCCCTTTTGTTAAACTTACCATATTTTTTTTCTTGTGCATTTGAAGTGAAGGGAGGTTATTTCTTGTTTATTTGTAAGAGAAGTTTAAGTGGGGGGTGGAAATACAGTTTTGTTCTGGGTGAGTAATAGCTTATTACAGAGCAGAGAACAAAGCTTACAGAAATAAAACCAAGGGAAGCTTTGTTGTTGAAAAATGATTCAGACAAATCCAGCTTAGTTGGTTTTCATGTGTTGCAAAAAGCAGGGTGAAATGATCAGGAACAGAAAACTGAAGGACTCACTGAGGTGTTCAGCTGTCTCGCACTCTGCTTTGCACACTGCATGCTCTGTCTTGAACCAGTGTTTGCTTCCTTCCTGCTATGGCTGCCGAGAGCTTCTTCTGATGGTTTTCATCTGATAGATGTCTTCTTCTGTAAATTTTGGGTTTGACCAGCTTAGTCTCGTTTGTGTTTGTGCCAAAATTGTGCTTATATCTGCTAGTGTTTACAGCTGTGTGTTTGGTACAGAGGAATTTAATGTTTTCTTGGCGTTTTCTTGCTGAGACTTGTATTTTCCTGTCAGATGTTCTTCTTGCCTTTAAGTTCTCTGCACCCTAAATGGTCACAGTTGTCCTTCCCCACATCTGTTTAATTTTAACTTGTCTTCTTTGAACAGAGTCAGTCATACGTAGTAAATGCTGGTTGAGTTCCTGGTACAGTGATGGGAATATTTGCTAATCTCTTCCTGAAATACTTTGATATTACTTTAATATACTACACATGATAATTTAAGACAGAAAACAGTTTCAGTGTCTGTGTTGAGACATGAAGGCTGCTTTCAGAATATAGTAATTTGTTGCATTTTCTCTTGATAGCTTGGGTCTTTTCAGAAGTAGGTACTTATAAAGGAGAATTATCCAGGATGAACAGTGGTTCTTCCTTTTCTCTTTTTCTTTGTTTCCAGTTGAAGGTTGCTGCCTGTGTTCCTGCGGCCTGTAGCAGTCTTTCAAGCACGGGTGGTTACAGCCATCATTATTAAGCATCTCTCTCCAGGTGCATTTTTGTCTGGGGGCAGCTCTTGAAATGTCTAGAATCTGCTTTGAACAAGATGAACTTCTCAATATGCAGCAACTGAACCATGTTGTCTTACCTCATTTGCCTCAGAAATTATGAGCTTTTAGTCAACAGTCTAAATGAGTTAATATTTGACTAGTGACCATAAATTTTCAAGGCCCCTGGATAGAAACATGTGAGGACATGATTCACGCCCAAAGGAATGACCAGAAAGTTGTGTGTCATAACTGGAAAGGGTCATAAACCAGAAGGGGTGATGGGGATGGAGGTCCTGGTGAGGCTGATGACTTGGAAAATGACTCCTTTATTTGTTGGGTTTTCTGAAACTTTCCCACTCTCCTTTGTTACTGACGAACAGAAGGATAGATGGTAGTGTCACTTCCAAAGTTGTGTCTGTATGTTCTACAGTAGTACACTCAGGACCACTAGGAGTTAGCCTTTATCTGTGCTAAAAGGGGGATTTGTTTTTCAGTTCCCTCTATTTTTGGGAAACAGTGAAGAAGACGAGATTTGCTTCTACTTAGTGTTCAGTTGCTTTATCAAAAGGAGATGTTTAAAACCCTGCAGTGTCATGAGTCACTGGCCAAGCTGCTGTGCCTCCTTTACACCTTGATGACAGGGATTGTCGTGGTGATGGGCAATGTTTTATCCAGTAAGCCAGCTCTGGACGCAGGCAGATAAATGTGTCTAGCATTATTCCTAATGCATTATTTCCCTTATAGCGAAAAAGTATTTACATTTAGGTTTTACAGACCGAACAGATGGTATCTTTTTTTTCCCTTTTCTGTGTTTTGGTGGAAGTGTGCACATTGGATGAGGTTTTGTGATTGTGACACTTAAAAAACTAGCAGCTGTGAAACGCTCTAACCTTAAATGAGATCCAGCATGAGGTTTCCCACTGATCCTTACTTGCCTGTTTTTCGCTAGAATTGGAGACCAGCTTTTTGATGCTTCTGCAAAGATTTTCCATGAATCATGTTGTATTTGGCTGTGGGTCTCTGAATTGTTAGACTTCTGACTGCATTAAGGCTGCAGGTTTAATCTTGCACATGAAACTACACATCTTTTTCTCATGGTAATTTCTGTTAATTTGCTCTTTGGTAGAGCAACATTATTGCTAGTATCTGTGAGCCATGTGTGTTATCAAGCATATCTTTATGATTCTCTGGACAAGGCTTTGGTGACCATATGGTGTCAGTTTAATTAAAATTTAGATATGGAAATACAGTGGTCTGGAAGTGGGTAATGAGGGATCTTTTGTGTCCATTTCCATACCAGTTCAGTAATAGATGAAAGCTGCAGCTGAACAGCAGCTTCATCCAAGAATGTGAATTGAGGACATCATTTTAGCATTTGGTAGGCAGTTGTCCACTTGAGAGATATCTGGCATTTTTTGCTGTTGAGCTGAATGTAGAAATGATACCTTGAATCATGAGGCTATTTTGGCCTCGTAGATGCTGACCCCAAATTTTTCATAAAGTATTAAACTACGTGAAGCTGGCTTATCTTGTTAAAATCCCATTGCTGTTTCCAGTCACATTCCCATAATATGTAGGCTTGCTGAGGATTTCCAGTGCCTTTTATCATCATTAAATCCATTTACAAAATATGGACTAAGTAACATTATACATGGAGTTATTCTAATACCATTCATTCAGCTTGTATCCCCATATTTCTTGAAGGTCTTATAGCAGAGAAAATTGTCAGAGGGTTGCTTAAAATGTTAAGTTGTGCAAGGAGTAACAGTTCTCATTTTTAAAGGAGCCAAAGAATTTAATACAAAATTAGTTTGCTGCTCTTAAGTTAAATTTAGCACTTGGTAAGCAACATTGTGTTTTAATATTAATATTTGGTTTGGCTTTCTCTTCTAGTTGAGGTAACTCTATGTTGCTTGTTTTGGTGAGTGAGAACCTACCAAATGGCCAAGCCAGCACTGGATGATTTGGTCCTCGTGTTGTCAGCCAGTTCAGACACGACACGTTATTTTTCACTGGGTTATTGTATGTTTCTGCCAGAGGCCGTTCAGGAGGGTGTCTGATCCCCAAGTGTTGAACATGTTAACACTGACTCAATTACAGTTGATAGAGCGGGAAAGTCTGCATTTACTAAATACAACTCTTGCCGCACGTTACCAGCTCTACCCATGTGTGGACAGAGAATCAAATGAGCCCATTTTGATTGCTTTTCAGGCTGGTGCATATCCAACAGGGTCAGAGCCTCATTAACAAGAAGAATGTGCAGCCACAGACCAAAGAGATTCAAAGAGTGTAACTAATTGATGTGTGGGGATTGTAGGTCATATCTTCATGAGACACGCAGTGATGATGCAGAATGATTTAATTCGGAACAATCAGCATGCTTCATCCACGAGCTGCCACAGTGCCCCACTAACCTACACGCTGCAGTAACCTCTACTTTGGGTATCAATACAGGACGCTGCCCTTTGGGATCCCGCAGGAGCGAGTGCTGTCAGCTGACAGATGAGAGCACAAGGCTGTGGGGCTTCGCGCTGCTGCGAGAAAGTAGGTCATGGCCAAAAGTAGCCTTGGCTGCCTTTGTGGAAGTGTGCCTGTGATAGAGGAGTCAGCTGAGAAAAGAGCTTGCATGGGTTTTGCGTTTGTTTTTTTAGCCCTTCCTTGCTGTGGAGCAGCTGGCACTACGTGCTGTGAAATGCGTCTGCTTTCCAGTATTCTTGCATAAAATATTTTTAGAAGTGAATATGCAGCTCTTATTTCTGCTTAAGGGAAGTGGCAGATGCTTGTGGCCTTTCGATTTCGTTAAGAATTTAGAATTTTAATTAGATCAAGTGTTTTTAATAAACATTATTTTTGCCCTTGCTTTCTTCACGGGAGATTGCCTTAAACTGGATGGTAGGTGTGTGTTGGGGAAACACAGGTTGGAAGTGATTTTTGAACTTGAGCTGTGTATTCAGTATTTGAGCTCTCATGCTTTATTAATAATAGGACAGACATGAAAACAACTACTTTAACTCGTCTTAGGACTCATTTGCTCCTGCTGTCTCCTCCTGTGAAGACCAGTGCCTGTTTGTGGCATAATGGTCATTTCCATGGCAACAAACTCTGTGATGGTGCTGGAAAGCTTTGACTTTTAACGGAGAATAAATAAAAGCAGATTCACCCACACACAAGATAACCCTATTTTCATGTGAAATGAATAACTTGAGAGGAAAAAAAAAAAAGAGGAAGTCGCAGTGTGCAGGTTGGACTTCCTTCTTTGTTGTTTCTCCATGTGCAGTTGCCTGACCGTGCATCCTGGTCTCAGGCACAGCTGCCTTTGTAGGCCATAGCAATCCTCTGTAGCAGATCATCACCTGGTTTTGCTGTTCTGGTTCTCCAAAGATTTCCTTTGACAAAACACTTAAGTCCCCCTTTTGTCTTGCCATGCATCAAGACTTGTCAGTCAATTTCTCAGAATATTTTTGAGGTGTTGCCCTAATTATGTTTCCCTCAATATCTTCTTATACGCAACTTGCTCTGTTTCCATCTCTTTTCATAAATACATTGCACAAACAACTTCCTTTATCAGTAGTTGGAAATTCCATCATGATTTGGTATGGGAGTGCTTGGGCACAAAGCTGTTGCCAGCTGAGCCAAAACGCAGAGCTGCTCCAAAGGGCACGAACTGACACACCAAAGTCACTTCTTGTATACAAACTTGATAGGAGGCCAGTCTGCGGCAATAAAAGTTTATAATGTTCATATACAGCACTTCTTTAAGGATGAAAACTCTACTGAAGACTCCAAACTTTGTGTGTGTTTCAACTCCTATATGAAAATCACTATTTCTTTATTTACTATTGATACATAAGACTGTATAAATGCTGGTCTCATTTTGGAGCAGATGCCAGCACAAGCACCTGATGCACCATGAGTAACTGATGCTGAAAACTAACCTTTTTCCATATTATGGAAAGATGTGACCTGAAATACCATACTATTTCCCTGGGTACAGAGTGCGAGTCTGAGGACTTGGCAGCACTTCTAACAGTACATCTTATGTTGACAGATGAAAGAATGTACTACAGCTTTTGCTGCCTTTAAAGTCTGTACAGCAGTTTAGTCTGTCTTTTCCACTAAATTTCTGTCAAGGTATAAATCTGAATCTTCGATCGTGCTAAACCGTTTCTTAGGGAACTGTTTCCATTTTTGTTTAAAGATGATTGCTTACATGTTTTGGGGATAAGTCAGCTCTACCAGAAAGATAATTTAAAGGCCTTCCTTCAAATTATCAATGTTGCCAGTGGCTTTATTTCTAAAGAAGCTTTTTCTGGAACATAATTTTTGGGCTGTTGCACAACATGTGCACAGATGGATGCTGCTTTGTGTTAATAGTTGTTTAGGTTGAATAGATCTGTCCAGAATCATATGTTCATTTTGGCAACTCTGCTGTTTCTCTACTACTACTATGACAATTTTGTTCTTTTAGGAAGATAAATAAATGCATAAAGCTCTGCATTCACGTAAGTCATTGCAGAAGCTGCTGTTGCATTTGCTGTCTTTGTACCCCAGCAGTGTGCAGATGTTGGGTTTTGGGGATTGTTTTTGAGAATCCACTTAAGGAAAAACAGCAGCCCTGATTTTCCATCGCCTAATTAAATACAACCTAAACTGGCCTCTTCCTTTCCCTTTCCATCTTATTCCTATTAGCCCTCATTGCTGCTCTTGCTAATAAATTAGAGAGATGGTTACCTTTGTGGCCACAAATGAGCCTGCCAGTTGGCTGAGAACAGTTTGAGAACTGTCTTCCTATAAATGACTGTGTCCAGCTGTCATGCCCTTTACTCTCTGATCCAAGAATATGAATTTTGATTAGGCAGAAAAAGCCCACTGACTTAGTTTCACTTGGTTTTGTTATCACTTTTTGCCGTAATGATTGAACTGGCAGTGTCGGCACCGTGGCTGCCAGATCTCCGCTCGGAGCTGTTTATAAAGAGCTGTCTGGGTTATAAAAACCTCTCTGATCTGTCCAGGTGAATGTTTTGAGAAGAGAACCAGTTGTTTCTTTTAAAAGGCCTGTGCTGTGTGTGCTTTTAACAATCAATTTGGCAGTGAAAGTGTCACTGACAGCTGATACAATCAAAGCATTTGTTAGGGTTTCTTTATATATCTGAGATCTTGACTCAGCCTTGCAGCTTGCTGGGCTGGACTTTGTCTCTGGGTGCCCCAGTCAAGTGCTACCTGACCATCCTGATGGGCTGTTGCTGGTGGGATGACCGCAGACACGGTACTCCCTGTCATGCCAGCGAGGTGCCAAAATCCCACACTCACCCTATGAAAGGACTAGCATATGTGGGCTTGCCTATCATGTTATTGAAGGCTCACCATTGGTTTGGGTGTGCTTGCAGCTTTAATGTCTTGGGGAAGGCTGTGGGGAGGGAACAGCTTGATCATCCAAAAGTGTTTGCCAGCCTGATAACTCTTCCCTCCCTATGTCAGCACTTCCAGAGAGAGGGCACCAGGAAGATGCCACAGATATTCCGATGAAGCATGAGAGAGCAGGAGCCAGCTTAGTTTGCAGCATTCTCTCTGGAGTTGGAGAACATTACCCCAGCCTCAGCTGCCATCTCAGTTCCCTCTTCTGTGGAATTGCTACCTGCAGATTAAGTGGTCAAAGACCCCTCCTGAGACTCCCTTCATGACCCCAAGCACCTTTCCAGAGAATTTGTGGCTCTATTTCTTTTCATTATTGCTATTTATTCCATGGGCTCTGCTATACTTTTACAGAAGTAAAAGAAAAATTACAGTTATTTCAGAAAAGATAGTGAGATTGATTGCCAAAATGGTTTGCTGGTTTTATGACTTTTATCAGAGGTCCCTTCTGAATTGTCACTTCTCATCAGCAGCAGTGATCTTTCCCTCTTAGCTTTTCATGTGAACTCTCCTTTCAGTTTGTGCTAAGACAGCTGTGCGACATCTCAAGCTGGTTCACTCTGTTAGCACTGTACTGTGTCAAACTACACCACTGTAAATAAACATATCCCAGCTCTCAGGCTCGGTGAGCCTTGTTTTTGTAGGCTGCCTGTGACTTAAATTCCCAGGGTTCTGATGCTTCAGACAACTTGCAATATCTTATTAATAAATTATGTATCACTAAAATCCTAACACTGATGTTACAGTTTCCTTTTATTTCCATGGCTAGATTTTGTTGTGATTAATTTTTTTAATGCTGCTTTTTTATTTTGTTTTTAGAAACTAGATGCCAAATCACTGATAAAGCTGAATTTTGCTAAAAACAGTGAAGGTAAGTGCAGTCATTTTCTGTGGGTTTTTCTTTTTGTTTGCTTGTTTGTTTTTCTCTTTTCTTCTTAATGAGCACTTCAATAAATCCTGGACTGGCTTACTCATGGTAAAGTTACCTATTTGTGTTTTCTGTCAAATTCTTAGTTGGTTTTTTTTAGTAAAATGACTATTTCTTGTGAGTGATGTATTTACCTTGAAAGTTCCATTTCTGTTTTTCCTTACACTGGGGAGCTGTAAAGTGTTCAGCATTTTCACTTTGCTATAGCTGCTACTGCAGTAAAGTACTGTTCACTTTAAGGAAAAGTTTCAGAAAAGTCTACATTTCTATAATATGTTATCATTTTTTTTCTACTTTGCCTATGGCAATATTTGTTGTTCACTTTTGAGCAACTTTTTGCTTATAAAAAGAATTAGACTTAAATGAACACGTGGGATTTTATGAATTGTAGCACAAAAGACAGCAACCTCGAGTTTTATTTATGCATGGTTAAAGATACAGAATCTGCCATCTGAGAGAGGATGCTAGGAATAAAAAAGAGTGGAGATGAGTTAATCTTTTACAAGGCAGATGATGATTTCTTTGAAATGAGAGTTGCAATGTCTTGGTGAGCATAAAATTCTGGAGAGTCTATCTCCTTATCTTACCAAATGACTACAAGGTCTTTTCTCTAGCTGATGGTTTTCTTCTGTATTTTGTGTTCCATCTGTCTCAAGAGAAGGGTGTTAAAAAATTATCGATAGTCACTGTGGCCAAAGTCTTTGAAAGATACTGTGATACTGTGCTTTCCTTAAAGAAGCCCAGTTCCTATGGAGTGGAATGGTGCCGGCCACACAGTTTCAGGAGCTTTTTCCTTAAAATGGTTCATGCTATGTCATTAGTTGATCAAGGGAAGATGCAACAAAACAGGAAGAGTAAAATATTGCATTTCTGTCCATTGTTAATTTTTTCCTTAAATCTTAACATGCAGAATGGTTGCTACATATGTAGGATCATCTCTGCTCACACTTGGATGATAAAAAAGGTCTTCAGATATTGCAGTTTCTTCCATTTAATGAGCCCCTCCTTAGTTGAGTATCTTCTATCCAGAACATGTGTGTGCCTTCAGCAGCTCTGCTTTTGCTAGAACTGAAAGCATGGTGATTTGCTCTCTTTCATGCAGCTGGGATGAGGCCTTGCATTTTACCAGCATTTTTCTGTATCCACCAGTTGGGCAATACACTGATGCCACTTCCAAAAATCCCTTCCCTAACTTCCTCTTGAATTTCAGTCCCTTTTGTCAATGGTTTTCCTTCAGCTCTGATGACATTAACAGAAACAGTCTTCAGCTTTTACTTGCGCCTGTGTGCTGGAGGTCAGAGTGCCTCCTCTTGCTGATCAGTTAATGGTAAATACTCTGTAGGTGCTTGCCTCTCCTGTCTGCAGGTGCTGTGAGCAGCCTCTGTTCTGGTCTCCCTGCTGGTTTTGATTTTCAGATGGTAATTAAGGAAAAAAGAACCAAATAGACCCAGCATATTGCAAAAGTCTCACCCAAATCCCCGGGTCTAGCAAACTGATCAAGAATTAATAACCTTCTTCTAATTGCTTTCTGCTGAGATGATCCAGACATTTTTCTTTTTCCTCGTACATTGCCTTCCATCAGTTTGCTTGTTGTTGACATGCTTAATATTTATACTGACCCTCCTGGGAAAATTCACAGCTTGATTAGAGCAGAAGCTGGGTTCCTTATTGAATAACGTGTTCAGATTTAATGGCATTCTGCTTGCCACATTTGAATACAAAATACTCTCCTCTCCTAAAAGCACAACAGCTGCTGCGAACTTTTTTGTAGGATATAAGCTAAACTTTTATTCCTGGAAACAACACTGAAAAGAGAGCACTGGGCATGTTACAAGATACTGGCTATCAATAGAGCTTTGATTACAACAATAACTATTATATTGTGGTACTTCATAGATATCAAGCCAGTTGGACAAAGTTCTGTGTTGGGGGAATTGAAGGCAGTAGAGTTCAAAACTGCATTTTTATTGCTTGCTTTATAATTCCCTTAATGTTACTTTTTCTATTTAGTATTGAAAAATCAAAGCATGGTTAAAACACCATTGAATACATACCGAAGTTACACTTTCTATTAAAAATGAATGTAAATACCCTTCACAGAGGTAACAGGAATTGGCTATTTCAAAACAGCTGCAGGGACTTCATGTAAAATTTAGATCATTTTCCCTTCCTTCAGGTAAATATCACTGTCCAGTGCTGTTTACTGTATTCACCAATAACTCCCATATTGTGGCCATCAAGACAACTGGAAATGTGTTTGCCTACGAGGTAGGTTCTCTGTTGCATTTCATTCTTAACATTTTAGACTTGATGCATTTTATTCAAGATCACAAAACACTTTAGAAAGATGGGTAAGTTTCATTCTTGTTTTACAGCTAGGGAGGTTAAAGTACAAGGAGATGACCTGACTTCACAAATTGTTGTCCAGCTTTTGCCTTCAATATATGAAGAAGCCTACAGTATGTTTTAGAAGACATTTTTAAACCCTTTTCCTAAATTAATCTGCATGCATGGAATTCTTAGACCAAAATGAGTAGCTTTTATATGCTCCTCAGTTGAATTAATAGACAAATTTTCTGCTGTCTTCTTTCTGATACAGCACCATCACCGAAACAAATTGCCTCATTTCTGTCCATATCAATGAATAAAAAATAGTATTTTAACTGGAGCTGGGGAAAGTGCAGAGAGAATGCCTTACTGGCCACTTTAACTGCATTTTTATTTGTGTTTTGTAGAATTCTAGTTGTGACTTGTTTGCATAAGCCTTACTGTAAAAGCAAGATTTAGTTCTTTTCAGTAGCAAATAAATGCTTCAGTTAATGGATACATATCCAGTGTTGTAAGACATCTGAACACTGAAATACCTGCTTTTTGAAATCTGTTGATGAGAGATTCCAGTAGGACTTCCAGGTACTGAGAGAGGAGCAAGCTGAAACCATTGCAATCAAGGAAAATACTGGATTCATCATGGTTTTGAAAATGTACTCTGCTTGTAGTTGAACTGTCTTTATTCCAGCTGTGAGAGCAGTCAAGATTAGGTTAAAATAGAAAGTAATTTCTGTTCCTTCTGGGAGCGTGATGCTTTGATTGCTGTGGTTAAAAGGCAGAAATGAGTTTAAGAGAAGTCTTTGTTAAATGCTTGTTGATACTGTAAAATTATTGTTCAGTTTGGTACGATTTATAATACCAGGCTTCCTAAACACGCTGTGCCAAGAGGGTCTGTTTCTCATGTAGTGTAGCATTTATTGGTTTGTTATAAGCATTGAATTAATTTATGGACTTTTGGAGAAACTAGAAAAATATTATCACTTTCATCTGAGGAGAATAGAGGACATTTGGGTGAATAACATTCAGGCTTTTTGCAGGCAGACAGTCAGTCATCTCACTGTATGATGTATTTGTTCATAACAACAAAGCATTTATTCCCCTTGGATTGTCACTATGAAATAACATGCCTCTGCTTTGTTGAGCATCATTTAATTTTCTCAGGTGAACAAAAGCATTGCTGCAGTCTGGATACAGCAGTAAGGGTAGACAGAGTGTGAGGGACTAACTGGCCTGGCACATGCATGGTCTCCCCAAGGGGGGCTGACAGAGGAGGAGATACAGACCCCTTGTTAGAGCTGCCTGTCTTGTGCCATCTGTAAACACTTAACTTAGAAAACTGCAAGCAAGACGTCTTTTATTTTGGCAGTACTTTTGTGATGAATTTGGTTACAATGATATGCATAACTGTGGAATGTTGAAGGCTGCAAAGTTCTGTTTGAAAAGAAGTAAAACCCAAAGAACAAACCACATGGAAGTTTTGTAGGGGTGAAAAATGGAAGCTTCTCATCTCTTAAAAACACACAGTGAAAATATTGCAGCTGCCAGTTGAAAACGAAGGGTTAAATTATATTCTTTATTATTTTTACTTTAAGGTTTTATTGGTATCACCTATTCACTTGTAATATTTATGCATTAGAATCCAATTTTTAATATCTGTGTCTTTTGCCTGGCTGTTAGGCAGTTGAGCAGCTGAACATAAAACCAAAATGCTACAAGGATCTTTTGACAGATGAGCCCTTCACTAGGCAAGACATTGTGACACTGCAGGTAAACTTTTCTCTCTGTTACAAGTCTTACTCTACAACTTTTTTGCAGGGGATGGAATGTTGCTATATACTGTTATGCAGGAATCTAGAGTAATGGAACTGATAAACATTATCTCTGTGTGTGACTTGGAGATGGTAGAATGGAAACGACTGTATTTTCTTTGTATCCAGATGAGCCATGAAGATGCCATATAACTTAGAGCTTGACAAATCAGTAGAGTGACTGTGGTGTACCTTGTACACGGTGTTCAAATTGTAAATTGTAAAAAATTGTAAATTGGAGGAGAAAAAAAAATTCCCAGAAAACATCAAGGATGCCATGTAAAAATGTGAATTTTGACAAATCTGTCTGCAGTTGCAGTTATTTCACTGTAGCCAACTGAATATAAGGTCTTGCGCATAATTGTAAGTTTTAGATATGAAACTACACATAAGATCTTGGGGTTTTTTCCTATTAGTCTTACCTGAAAATTTGCTGTGACTCTTTGGATTTATTGAGACTTAACAGAAATGCATTGCAAAAGGACTCTGTAGAGGAAAGGTAAAGATATTTCCAGTATCATCTTCAGCTTGAGATAGCTAACAGTGTCTTGTCTATGCTATCAAAACATGTTTTCGAATGTAAAGTATATAAACTTTTAGGAAGTTCACATCATATTAGGACTGGAACTGATTGTCCATCTTTCTCTTTTGAAGATGTCTAAAGGAGTCAAAGCTTCAGAATAGTATTTTTTTATAGAACCTTTCTCTGAATGTAGAGTAAAATCAGCAGCAAACCAAAGGATTATCTTTAAAGTGCTTGCTTAGAATGGTTTTCTTCTGAATAGACACTTTTGGTCTTTTAATGATTTTTCAGAATTAAAACCTAAATTAAAAATGCATTGTAAATTCAAGAGTGTAAAAGATATGTATTTACAGATGAATTTTAGTACCAAAATATCAAAAACTTTTGCTTAAAAGGAGGCATTTTTAAGCTTGCATGATTTAAAAATAGAAGAAAAAAGATGCAAGGATCTTTATTAGTGTAGTCATGAATTAGTACGCATCTCATGAACAGTTCATTGCCACTAACCAAGACTAATTCAGTCTAATTTGAATAGAAAAATATTTTCCATTTATGTCTAAATTTAAATAAAATGTCTCCCTCCTTCCCTACTCCCCAGTGCTAAACAGCATGTTTATAAATATTTTTCCTTTATCCCCTTGGGCTTGTGGCTGTTCAAGCTCATGCAACATAATAAAATGTTTTTAATTCAATGGAAGCAAAAATCATCACTTTTTCAGATTGAAAGCTCCCAACAGAATGTTATTTGAATGTAACAGCATGGTTGCTGATGGATTTGGAACAGTAAAAAAAAAAACCATGAGTGACTAAAAATGTTTCTGTGCATCAGTATGGAAACCCAAATTATTTTGAACAAATAATTGAAATGTGCCATCATTTAAAAATATTTTGGTGTGTTTTGTAGGTTTGGAGTTGAATGTATGTGTAAAGAGTGTGTTCCTGTTACACACCCAGCTTTGCTTTTTTCATAAAAGCAAACATGCTGTAGTCTCTTAAATCTCAGAATGCAATAGCTGGTAATTTATACTTTCCCAATCTGGATTTTTATCAATGTTTTTCATCTTCATTCTGTTCTTGATGTGTTGGGTTTCTATCTTGCTTGGAGGAATATGTCCATTAATAGAAATCAGTAGGTAACGAGGGTTGTCCAGTTACTGGTACAGTCATCCTGCCAGCTACATAGAGGTCACAGCCATACATTACCTGTACCTCTCTTGCATCATTTCAGGATGACGTTTGTAATGCATGAGTAGATTTGTTCTTCTTAAGTAAACAGCTTATTATGGATTGGTGTTAGCTTCTGTAGTGTACAATCTTGTGGTGTACTCTTCTCAAATAGGTTTAGAAATAGCAAAGATATCCCCATCTTGGCATTGGCCTAGAAGAGATTTAGGACATTGGAATGCTGTTAACCAGCTAAAGTTTGACCCTTCACCCAATTAGTTTGTAAATATTTCTTTCAAAGACAGACTTTCAACAAACAGGCTAAAATGGCTTTGGGGTGTTGTTTAGAAGTAAAAGCCATTTAATTCACTGCATAACACCCGCTGCAAACTTGCAAGTATACTTTGATTTTCCCTGTTCAAATGCTGCCCTACCCTGACTTGCTTTGTTGAGGCCAGAATGCAACCTAAAGTGGTAGGACTAGGCTGGGTATTAAAATTGGTTATGTATATGTGGTATAGGAATCTGTTGTTATTTTCTCATACTATTTTCTTCCTGCAAATTATTGAAAGACAGACCAGTGTCTCCTCTACAAGCTGTGTTGTTGACAACACTGTAGGCAGCGTGGTGGCTTCACACTGCCAAGCTCTACCACCTGTGGCTTTGTTTCTTAGCCAGAGTTCATGACTGCAATCTGTTGTGTTTCAATTTGTGGCTCTAGAGTTCTACCCTGAATCCCGCTCCTCTTAAAAACCTTTCAGTGCTGTGTTGAAATTTATCACTTTGTTTTTTCCCATTCTCGCGTGTAAATTGAGTACTGTGGTACCTGAGAAAGCTGGAATTGATAGTGAGTTGGTTACAGTGACCCTGCTGTTTGGCAAAAAGGTAGATATAAATGGAGTTGGTGTAAAAAACATTTTTTGCTTTGCAGATAACAGCTAAAAGGACTGTCTGTAATAGCTGTGTTTATCAATAGAAAATAGCGTTTGTAGAGGCTGACTCTGTCATAGGAAGCAGATGGGCTACCTGTGTTTGGTAGTGAAATACATGATAAATGGAAAATCTGAATAATGTATGTTTACAGATTATTTGTATGATCATTGTTTTCCTTATTGATACATAATGGGCAGTCCCACAGATGCTAGGGATGTTCTTTTACCGGAATAACAACTGACCTCAAGCTTGACCTCTCTCTCCTAATGTATATAATTAAAAATCAAACAAAAAAAATCACTCTTTCCAGAAGAGAGAGAACTGCATAAAATTCTTTGTCCTGTCCTTGGTGCTAAGCATCGTTCAAACATAGATCATAATCCATCCCTGTTATCTTTCTGGTGAGCACCATCTCAGCTGGTTCCTTTGATTTTGGTGATAGTTATTGTGTCGTATTACTCATAAGTTTACTTGTTAAGAAGGACAAATTATTTTGGATTTGGAGCTAAAAGTGAAATCACAACTTCAGTTGTTAGTAACACTATCTTAGATCTATGATGTACTTCTCTTTGTAGAGGAGTCGTAGATTCCTTTACAAAATGCTTCCTGCACTTAGATACACAGAATTTGCTTTTTTCCCTGTTGAAATGCAAATGTCCTGGGGAAGAGCATGGCAGTTTTACATCAACATATGGTGATATTATCCAGCCCCTCAGGGCAGGAGGTAAAGAATATCCTTGTGTGCAAGATACATTACTGAAACTGGAATGTAGTTATTCAGGGAAAAAATACCATGGATTCTGGTTTAATATCTTGCTGATAAAAGCAGAAATACATGTGACATTTTTCCATATGAAACCGTTCTTAGACACGAGCAGTTTTAGTGTGACTGGATTTTTTTTAGACTAGCCTTTTACCCTCAAGTTGAAATTTCCTTTTCACAGCTGTGTGGTCATCCACAAACTCAAGTCAAGCTTTCCATCTTCCACATAATAAGATTGCATTAGACGACAGTTCAGGACTAGGTGATATTTTTCTGTCCTGTGTTTTACAGGTTTTCAGCTAGTTTTCAATCTAAATGTTTAACCTAATCTGAAGTTATCTTCCAAGTAAATTTTTGGGGTTTGTGATTCAGTGTAAGATCTCAAGGTCTACTGTCCACCATTTAATCTTTGTGACAAAATCTGGTCAACAGTATGGTAGAAATTATTATTAGTTAGTGACCCTGTAAATTCTGTGTGTGTTTCAATTGTGTATGTTGCAAATTATTTATGTGTAATAATGTGGAACTTAATAGCAAGTACATAAATAATCTGGATTCCCTCATATAAGAGTGGGCAGGCTGAAGAAAGCACCTGCCCCAGCTCAAGATGCACAGAGAGGAATAGGGTCAGACAGTGCTTTGCTGGACATGGTGGTGGGCTCTGACAGTGCTGCGGACTTCTTTCCATTGCAAGTGTGAGAAGGTCCTCAGGAAAGCAAAGTAAGAATGCTGCAGTACCTGCTTTCATATCCCATTTGGTAGGAATTGTTCAGAGGAACTAAGAACAATTTTCCCTTTAGCCCTCTGTCAACTCCTCATCTTCCACTGTGACTCTTTTCAAATAGAAACCACAGCTCTCAAATTTGTGAAGATACAGCAGAAATTATTCCTGCTCTGGAAACTCTTTAGAAGACATTGCTGGGCTATGTGCCGGCAGGGGAGGGGAATTAGTGTGGCTTTGAACAACAGCAGTTGCTTGCAGGTAAAGCAGAGGCAGACGTGGTCTGTACCTCTTCACCAGAAGAATTGCAGTAAATCCCCCCAGCCTTTGTGCCAGTGGTAAGAGGCACAGCCTCCTGATGGCAGCCTGCTGGGAGCCTTCCCTGATAGATGCATCTTAACAAATGCATCTGCTTTGCACCACAGGAGTGGAGGGAGATTCCTGGGAGAAATGGACACACACGCGCACAAAAAGTCTGGGTAGAATGCAAACAGATTTACTGCCGTTAAGGGAAAAAAAAAGATCATAGTGTTACATGCTTCCTTATGTCAGTTTTATTGTTTCTGTATAACCTAATCAGCCATAGAGAAGACATAGGTCCCAACAAGCTGTTAAACACCACTGGCATTTGTGGCAGGAAGCATAACTAATAAACTAAGTTGGAGGTAGCTGAGCTGCACACTGTTAATTGGTATTTCACTCCACAGCTATTGCTCCTTTGCTTCTTTATCAGTGGCTGATAAAGAAGGGACACTATGGAACATGGTCAGCGCATGAGGGTAACAGTCCTGAAGATAATTAGGGATGCAGCATGGCCAACCAGATGCTAAGAGAGGAATTAGGCCTCAAAAAATTTACATGGTTTAAAACTGTAAACTGTCAAAAACCAGTTTTAACCTGGTTTTTGGGGCTAGTGTATATGGTGGTTAAGATTAAGGGAGTTTAAGTGTTTCCTGAAGTAGGTGAAACCAGAAAATGATAGGGAAAAAAACAAGTGGAATGAAACTTGAGATTGTTTTCAGAGCTCAGCTTTCAGGAGACCATCAAGTATGAGATTTTTTTTTAATAGTCATGGTTGTTAGCAACACTTTGAAGTCTGTATCTGTGCTAGTAATTTGCTAAACTAAAGTTTTTGGTTTGTAACCTTAATAAGAAAAACCCTGAGATTGCTACCCGTGGCAATTTGAATACATGTTTTCAAACATTCTATCACAAACAAAAGTAGGCCAACTGAGTAAATTCATGGTTCATCTTCCTTTCTGGTTTCCGTGTACTTACACACAATTTATTTCTTTAGGCCTTCAGGCTCCAGGCCTTAATCTTAACAGGATTAGGAACAGCCCTGTGAGTCCAGCCTTTTTCTGACCAGGAGAGGCCATTAATTCATTAGAGACCAAGGCTTTGTCAGTGTGGGTACGTCTGTCTGCCCATCCCTGCGGTGTCTTGGTCACACTGTCTGATTCTGTGCCTGGTGTCTGTCAGGGATGCAATGAGAGGAACTTGGCAGACTCATTGTTAGTGTTTAAACAGTTTTCTTCCTGAAGTGATATGTCTAAAGACCGTCTGTAGTTTTGAAATTTAAAATGTACCTCTAAAAAAATGTGTATCTTGTGTTTTAGGACTTGGTAACAACAGTAAGGAAATAGTTTGTGTCTCCCACAGCACAGGTTGGACTGGTCAGATTGTTTCTGTTCTTGGGGTGGTAGGAGC
This sequence comes from Coracopsis vasa, assembly GCA_026283785.1. Classification (NCBI taxonomy): domain Eukaryota; kingdom Metazoa; phylum Chordata; class Aves; order Psittaciformes; family Psittacidae; genus Coracopsis; species Coracopsis vasa. The sequence goes on along the minus strand of JANHGB010011509.1, from coordinate 56,488 downwards.
AAATGATGTCTTCTGATTAACTTAATATCGCACTTAGTATGTGCGTTTGTCTAATTCTAATCAAACTAATTCTAATCAAACTTTTAGTATATCATGATGCTATATTTTAGGTGGAGGAATCCATATGTCAACCACTTGTCCTAGGTGTTCTGTGTAAGATGACACTCAAATTTCAATTTGAGGAACCATTTTTGAGGGAAACTGGTTCTGGAGTAGCACATGGGTTGTCTGCCTTCTCAATGCATGGTGAGACTCCTGATTTGCAGAATCAGGAACACAAGGGAAAACACTGTACCTCAAACCTCTGTTGAGGTTTCCATTTGAGCTGATGGCTCACCTCAGTAGGATGAAGGACCTTGTGTGGAGATGGTTTTGTCCCAGTTCTGGGGTTTGGGGTTGTCTCGGGTCTCTCAGAAAGCAGGAGAGAGATCTGCCTCGTGGCCTCTGCTGTTCCTCATACCATGATGAATGCATTGCCTATGGAGAGGGTAGTGGCGATTTGGAGAGCCCTGAGAAATTGCTTGCAGGGAAAAAGACTGTAAATATTTTTCCCAGAGCTGCTCAATGCCTGCAATTAGGCTGTTTAAAGCAGGTAAACATTTGATTGAACTGTGGCTGTGAAACAGCTTGAACTAATCTGATTCGTGGTACCCTGTGCACAAACCATTTGGTTTCATAAGGTACTGGCAGTTGTGATGTCCTTTTTTTTTATTATTATTAAGCAATCAATAAATCAGAGGAATATAATGAAAGTATTTTCTGGTTCGTCTTTACTGCTGTCTTCTGCCCTCCCTCATGTCCATGAAAAGTCAATTTCAGGAGCCAGTCTTGCCCTTCAGCTTTGCTGTGAATGGCAGATATGTAAATCCATTTGTTGCTATTAATATTAATGCACAGATAATTTTTTTTCCCTTTCCTGGAAAGGGCAGGCAGTCTTACTTCCTTCAGCTTTTGAGGTGGTACTTTTATGTGCAAGGCAATAATTTTTGTGTGGGCAAACTGCAGCTCATGCTTACTGGAGGGTATTTGGGAGGAGGGCTCCCAAAAGGCTCAATGTCTTCTGGAAACACACTGAGCCCTTTCTCCAGACTTTCTCCATGCATCTTGTTGACTGTCAGAGAGCAAGGCTCTGATTATCTCTATTCATGCATACATAAATATGCATGTGAGATAATAATAAATACACCTGAGCACTGGTGTCAGAGGATACAAAAACAGTTAAAAAGCAGGTCCAAATTTCCTATTCCTTAGTAGTTTTACTTAAAGATTATCCATTTCTAATGCAAGATGTTAAAGATAAAATATCTGGGGGGTTTTGGCAGTCCATGTCTTGAAGAAGATCTGTTGGAGGGGTATAGTGGGACAGGAAACAATAGAAAATGATTGTATAGTGGTTAGAAAAGGAGATAACAAAAAAGACAGGAGGTCATCATTAAGGCTTAGAATCACACAGCTTGATTTCATAAATGTGTTTGGGTTTACTACCAGCAGTAAACCGAAAAATGCACTCTCTGGTGGAAGCATACCATTTCAGGGATGAATAAAAGGCATAATTAGCTCATTTAAGAAGTGATGGAGCTACCAGCTCTGCTTGTATTAATCATTATTGTTATCAGAGATGGAATTGTCAGAACTTCTTTCCAACAGTGGTGATCTGAGAAGCTTTGTTAAATCTATTTGGCATAATACTGTTCATGTCAGTGTCACAGTGTTTCACATAATACGTTGCATTATTTTTTCCTGAACTTAGAACTATTGCATATTATTAAGATATTTTGGTATTTCAGATTCGGAATTGTTTTCTGTAAGATAGAATTTCCAGAAATGACTGAGTGTCCTGAGCTGATGTTTTGACCTTTCTGTGCTGCAGAGGAGCTTGAGGAGAAAAGCTTGAAGTCATTGTAAGAAGAGGATTAAGGACTGTTTAATAATAGTGTAATGTAACCTAGTTTACCAGTAGGCACTCCTTGTCTTACTCTCTTTAACAAAAGGTCAAAGTTATGTAGAAAGACGCCTAAAGACTCACAGTTAATGGACTGTGTATTTTTGCTGTTTTCCTTGAGTGGTCACTCAATAATGCCACTTTTTATTGCTTTTTAAAGTTATTAATTTTTCTTTTTAAATGTAATTTTGTAAGCATAGTTTTTACTAGTTAAAAAAAAAAAAACCCAATCAAAACAGTTCTGACTGCAAAGACTTGCTCTAAGATTCATTTGCATTTTGAGATGCATTACAAAAATTCAAGAGCATGTGCAAATCAGGCACGCTGTTACAAATAGGAGATAGCTGATGGGAATTTGCATAGATCTTACACCAAACCACAGAATGAAGGAAAGAATCAGAGGATAGCAGCTCCTTGTTCTTTCTTCTCACTAGGATAGGGTGGACTCAGCTTCATTCTGTTAGTAATTTCCGTAGGCAAAATACGTGTAATACTATGTATGGGACTAAATTTCAGATCCCTAAGGAACCTTCTGTGAATGGGCTCATGGCTGATGTCAGTTGGGGTTGATTGCTTTATATTTTTTTCATCTTTCTGTGGGTTGGAAAGTGTGGAAGTTATTGTCTCTCTCCTTATTTGTTTGTTATTTATTATGGTGGTATCTGCCCTTTAGACTAGTCTGTTTTATGGAATAGGTGCCTACCGAGGTGTCTCATATTTGTTTTTTTAATTACTATTTTCAGGATCCAACAAACCTGGATAAGTTCAATGTCTCAAACTTCTTTCATGTTAAGAACAACATAAAAGTAATAGATCCAGGTAAGGATTAATTGAAGTAAGACTAGCCTACCCAAATATGCAAATTCTAAAGAAGACATAATGGAATTGACAGTTTCCTGGACGGACATCCCTCAGTGGCTAGTGGTAACTTTGAAAGCTTCTTGGAAACGTGAATAACTTGTCAAAACTGTCCCTTTCACATCAAAAGGTGTTAACAGATTTTGAAGCAAAGACATGATTCTTTGAGAGATCATTAACTGTCTCTATTGAGTGCTGTGCAAACATGGAAAGTTTTCCATATCCTTAAAGAGTAGGTAGATGAGAGACAAGTGAGGGGGGAAGAAGAATTTGCCAGAAGGTCCATTAGCCTTGTACTAGAACCAAGACAAGAAAACCTGCATCTTCTCATACCTGTCTGCTAGGCTTTTTATTGACTGTATCAGCAATATATTTCCCATCCTTCTTCCTGGAGAATTGTGGGCATCTTCCAAGTTAAAGATTGAAATTGATTTTTTAAAAAAGTCCCCGTATTATGTTAATAATAAAACATAAAATACTTTTTCTTTCTAGATATCTAAGAAATTTGCTTCTCAGTTCTTTTCTGACTTTTTGATAGATAAACACGTAGTAATACCTTCTAATATTAAACTGCTGAAGGAAAAAAACCTCTTCTTTGCCCTTGTGGTTTAGAACTGTTTCTGATGAGGCCTAATTGCTGATTCTAAGCATGGTGTGTTTTTCTGGGTCTATTATGCTCATCATTGGGTTTTTCTAAAGCTACTAGTTCTGCAAGCAAGTATCTCTCTTTCCATTTACCTGCTAAAAATAAGTGGGTATTATCTCAGAGATGGAATATCTGATATCCAGCAAATAGCGGGCATAGCAAGAGAGAGAACAAGTGAAACTTATAGAAGTAAAAAAGATTAAATTAATCAAATTCTCCAGTCCAGTCACCGGCCTCCTCCTCCTGTATCATGGTAAAGATCTAGTCTTGGAATTTTTGCATTACAGGCCTGGCCATTCAGTGAGGAGACAGAAGACAGAAGTTTATATTGTACCCAATTGTATCTTGTCTTTATTGTTCTATAAAAATTTTACAAGACTTGTGTGAACTTAGATAATTTCTAGTGGTTTCAAAGAAATTCTGGCAGTAGTTTATTAGAAGTCGTTGGGGTTTTTTCTTGTATTTCATCATACTGGCATTTATTGTGCTGTATTTCAAGTGGTACTGTCGTTAGTGTTATACATTGCTGTTTGTTACTGTTACTGCAGGAATAAATGTAGTTACTAGGTCTTTTTATTTAAAAAAAATGTAGAAATAATATCAGGAAGATTTTTGTGTAACTGGATACGTAATAAACTGAAGGAGAACAACATAGATTTTTTCTTTTAACTCTGAATGATTTGACTTTTGTCTTACATAGATGAAGAAAAAGCCAAATTAGATCCATCTTACTATTTGAAAAATACAAATACAGAGACCCGAGAGACTTTATTGGAGCTTTATAAGGAATTCAAAGGTGATGATATTCTAGCAGCTACTATGAAGGCTCCTGAAAAGAAGAAGGTGGATAAGCTGAATGCAGTAAGTAGATTTAATTTGTAGTTTGGCACTGATTGACTTCTTCAGGAATGATAATAGATGTTTTTCAGCTTAGGGGCCGTATTGCTATATAAACAGACTCTACCTCTGCTTTCTGTTACATGGAAGTTTGTCACAGATAAGAGTATGAGAATCATACTTGAATTCCTTAGAAATGCATTGTATGTGTCAATACGTTTCTCTTTGTTAAATCATTGTAAATGATTTTAGAAATGGAGCACACTAAGAAGGAAGAATCTTTATGATGTGGTTATGATGTATGTGTTGTCAGAACCTTTTTTCCCAGGTTGTAATCTCTTGCTTTGAATTTGTTTAGCATTGCTTCCTCCAGTTACTGGCAGAGAGAACACACCTTAAGGGCAGTGCAAGTGAATCATTTCTGGTGTGGGCAAATATATCAGTCATCCACAGCTGCTTCTCCATTTTTTTCCACTGGAATGCAGGATTTTTGGTGGACTGTTTTAAAGGATGTTCTTCCAGGTGCATGTTGCTGTGTGTTCATGGTTGTCAAGTGAAGCAACTCATCTGCATCTAGATTTCCTACATCAAAGGCTGTTTGAAATTGGCAAGACAGAATATTCTTCTTTAATAATTCTGGAATGCATGTGTGTTTGTGCTTTGATTACACTTACACAGAAATGAATAGCAATGCTGCATATACTTTTTAATAAGGAGATTTAGTGACAGATATGGGAGTGTATGTGACCAAGGAGTAGGATCACATTTGCCCCATTTTCAGTGCGTTATAGTGTTATGGGAAAATAAAAGATATGGGGAGGAAGAAAAGAGGTGAGAAAACAATGAGCTCTACACATGTTGGAGGGTCAGATTGCCAGCTAATGATGTGGATGGGCATAACTGAAAACTTGCGTAGGATGCAGTGTAACCTTATGGATAGAGCATTAGCCTGACCTGTATTCTTTACCAGCATTGCCCCAGAGCCACTAAACTTACCTGTGGGTTTATTAGATCTTTGTAATTTACTACAAAATCCATGTGTGACATTCACATTTCCTTTCTGCAGGAGAACTACAAAGCTCAAAATAGTCATAGGGAACAATGGGATAGTGCCTCTGCACGCAGAAGGGCCATGCGTGGGAGAGGGGATGGTTTGCTTTCCTCCGCAGAATCTCTGTGGTTCACTGGGTTTTCCTTCCACTTACTCAGCAACATTGGAGAATTTTACAGATGTCTTGCCAGCAATACTCCTTTCATATCTCCACCTGTGGACATACAAATACATTCTCATAATAGAATAAGCAATAAGCCCCTTCAGCTCAGTGCATGGAAAGCCTTAACTAGTTTCATCAGAGCAAATGTTATGGGCAACAGATGGAGAATTATCATTGCATTGTTCATTTGCTTCTTTCTGTAGGAACTAGAGCGGAAAGTCTGCCTTCAGAAGAGTAACATTTGTGTGTTTCTAGTGCTTATGTAGTATCTTTAATAGATAAATTTTATGATCTAATGTCTTTTTTTTCTTGCGTTTTCCTCTGCAAACAGGCTCACTATTCCACTGGAGCAGTAAGTGCTTCCTTCACTTCCACTGCTATGGTGCCTGAAACAACACACGAAGCAGGTACCAGAACTACCTAGATACAAGCTGTTTATTTACTTCCAATTTTCAAGTGTGCTCCCTAGCACACATACAGTTATGAGGACTGAAGGAATGCATTGATAATTGGTCAGTGCTGATGCTGTGGAAATGTATTCCCTGAGCAGATATATCTTACTTTCCACTGAACTCATTCTGAAAATAATGGAGCAGTTATGAATTAGCTTCGGCTTTGAGTGGCAGTTACTTACATTGAACTGAAATTAATGAGGTCTCTCCTATGCCGGGGAACCACAAAATGGGATATCCACTTCAGTAAGTTAGGAATGAAGTGTAGTCTCTCCTCAAATAGCACACTAAATCTTGCCCATCTATTTGGCATAACCCGGTATTGGTTAGAATGACGGCAGATTTTGTGGTGATAACGTTTGATTCATTGCATTTCAAGGTTATACAAAAATGCATTTTAGTACAATAGAGTTTTTCGTTCATTCTCCAGCTTAAACACAGATGTGTAGAATTTAATTAATTTGAATATTGATTAAATAGCTGAGTGTCTAGTATTCCCAGCTGAAGAGAAAGGTCTGGCTTTTGACGCTGAAATTTAGAAGTATGTAACACTTGGGCAAAGATTGAATACATTGCTAAAGCTACATTCACCGAGTTCAGTTCCTTTACGGGGTGAATTACAGTGATCTGCAGGTGACTTTTGAGTGTTGAAAATACCTGACTAACTGGACATTTTCACAAAATGGAAGTGGAAACATCCTAGATTGATCCTTTGGTTTGACTTTCCAGTAATGTTTTCAGTAACAGCTTCATTTGTTTTCAGGACTGGGTAGGTCCTCATATGTCAGCAATTTGTGGTTGACAGATGACTACCTGCTTGGCTTCCAAGTTCGACAAGAAACAATTTGGTTTCAAAGTAACGTTGGTGGTTGGTAGACATTACTTGAAAATTATAGTTTGTAATGTTGAATGGTTCTGTTACTTAAAAATATAGATTATACTGTTGGCTCTTGAGGAGTTAGTGGTTTTCTGTAATGGAAAGTGTTTTGCACAGAGATTAATGTGAGGTTATCATAGATGAATTGCAGAGTACATTCCCTGAAGACCCAGTACCCCAGGGGAAGAGGTCAGACAGTAGAGTCTAGCAATTTATTTTCTGATGATTTCTAAAGATCAGTGAGTAAGCTTCCAGAGAGCTAATTATTGTCTTTTGTTTTGATACAGCTGCTATTGAAGAAGATGTTGTGAGATACACATACGTGAAGAAGAAGGGCTATGTGCGACTTCACACTAATAAGGGAGACCTAAACCTAGAGCTGCATTGTGATATGGTACTGTGTGCCCATAAAATGAATCTCTTTAGATAACAAACAGAGTAGGATCTGGCAATGGAAATGTCAAAAGAAAGGAATAGTTTGTAGCTGTAATAGATACAGATAAATAACTAGCTTTCAGTTGGTTTATAATATAAATTACAAACGTATATATATTATTTTATATATAATCCTCCTGTATGTGTAAATGTTCTCTGTGAGTAATCTGATACATTTTAGTGGACTGCTTACAGCATGTCAAGGTACATATTTAGAGCTTCAAAGCTCTAGTAGTGACCCAAACAGTGACAAGGAAGGTAGAGATAAAAAAGAAGGAAGAGCACAAGGAAGAGAGAATAACCAAAGGTTACACAGCAGGTTATTTGGCAGAACCAGGAAAATAACCTCAGTGAAACTGAGAGCAGTCTGTCAGCCGGAGTACTTGTAGTTAAGAACTCAAGAAATGGTTAATTTGCTTCTAAATCTTGAGCTTAAACAACAAACCTATATGAAAACCTTAGAGAATGTTTTTTATTTCCTGCTGTTTCAGTTTTTAAGGTTCAAGTTCTCAAGCATCTTCCCTTTGCCATTAAGAGGTAGACATTTATTTAAAAAAACAACGGACTACAGTTTTTTATTGTCAGTACAGTCTGATTCTGGAGGAAATCTGTGGCTCTTAAAATAATAAATATGTCAAGACTTAGGATAGACGGATGAGTTGTGGCGACACTGATGTCTCAGACGTCACTGCTTGGTCGTGTGCTTGCTTATTTGTTTGTATAACCACAGCTATAAAAGGAAAAAAGTTTTCAGTGTAAAAAGCTCAAACCTTCTGTTGTTTGCTGAGGTTTCTATTATAGGCCTGAAGGTAAATGTTTTAGGAAGTTGAAGGGTGTGAATAGGGATTTAGATGGTAAAACTTCTGTTTGTTGTGACCCTCACAGAATTTAAGGACAGCGGTGCTGACTGGGAGCTGGGGTGCCTGGTGTGAAATCCCGAGATGCATTGAGAGAATGCATCCTTTTCTTCCTGGGGGATGTGGGGGGAAAGGAGTAAACAGGACAAGCCTGCTAGCTTTCCCTTCTCTTCCTTTCTGTCACACGAGTAAGAAGCAAGATCTGTGTGCCCTCGAGCTGATCTGTGGAAACAATATGAGAATCTCCACAGTAGCCTGTCGTGCTAGTAATTCTGTAGATCCCTGTCATCCCTACAGGTGTTTTCCATGATCTTAAATAGTAACACTATGTAATAAGGCAAAAAGCAGAGGATGTTAGTACAGCAATATTTGGGGGAAGCAGCAGAATGAGCAGATTGCATTGAATCATTTGTTATGCCATATGTTCTCAAACTGGCTCCCAGCTAATGCAGGCTGACTGCAGCTATTCTTATCAGCATGGGGGTTTTTGGCCACATGTGTAACCAGTGTCACTCAGTCCTGAGGACCCAGTCTCAACTGCCCATTATAAACTTCCTGTATGATATCCATTGTGTTACCTTTTTTCCGGATGAATTCCTGTTCACCTCCCTTTCACACACACTGCTTCCTCGTGCACACATTGGAAGTGTGCACTGTTTTACACAACCAGACCTGCTTGAACACTAGCCTTTAGCCATCTGTTCATTTCTTTGTGTCGATTAAATCTATGTGAATTCAACAGACCTTTGGCACTGCAGAGAGGAAAAGATATATATTTAGAATAAGTAGGAAAAACTTGCTGCTTTAAGGAGGTTTTCACAACATCCACTTTAGGTCATCATCCTAGGTCTATTAAATCACTTCTTCCGGGAGGCGCCTGTTTTTCTCCCTTTACTATATAAGGAGTTTGTGCTTCTAACTTTGGTTTTCCTGAATCACACTGAGTTTAGGCACATAAGGTAGCTCAGTGCAGACAGAGAAAATATCTTACAAACATGTAACATACATATAGGTCACAGATCCGCACAGTGGATCTATTGAGATTGCAAAGACAGACATAGAAAATGGGGAAATGCCAAAATCAAACTTTTCTAAACACATCCAGTTCACCCTGCTTGTGAATATGCATGGTAATAGTCTTAATTAATCATACACTGATTTCTTTGTTAGCTCTTCTGGCTTATTCAGTGCACAAGCTGAACCAGTTTGGGGAGCTATTTAGAACTGTGTGGTGAAATGGTTTATACACAGGATTTGATTTTCCTGAAAAAGTGTAAAATGTGGATAAGATCCTTGAATGCAGTCAGGAGGAATTGGACTATATTATATGGCTCACCCAAATTAATGTTGCACAGGTTTTTTGATACCTGATTTTTTGGCCTTTGTGATTTTTTGTGTAGTTAGCATGGGTAGTACCTTGACTTTTCAGAAAGAAATGGAGAAACAAATTTCAGCCCAAAGCACTGTAGTGATACACATTTAGATCACCAGCAGGTTTGGGACCCTTGGATTCAACACATGGATCAGTGCTACTTGACTGAAGGAGAGAGCCAATAGCATTATTAGGTTGTTATTGTTATTTGAATTCAGACAAAATATATGTGATTTGTGGAATTCATACATCCACTTTCTCAAGCAGTGCAACTGCAGGAGCAAGTATATGATATGTAGGCTATATTACAGTGGTGCGTAGCTTCCCTTTTTAAAGACTGAACGCTGTGTGCCTGGTTGTTGTCTTGACCTGACCACAGGCTGCTGTTTCTAATTGCTGAGTGATATCCTGTGCTCTGCTTATTATGGAAGCTGTGGTTGTATTTGCACAGTACTGCAAATACATGATTGTCATATGCATTAGGAAGATTGAGGATGAAGTTGCTATATAAATGTGACGAATGCCTGTGGACTTGCAACATTCAAATTACATTTTAAAATAGTCTTACAGGTTAGATTTCAATATACACTTTGAATGGAAGTCTCCTTCCTGAGGACATAACAGCAAGTGACATACTTGCTGTCTTACAGTGTATGCCTACTGAGTCTTCAGTTGTATTTTCATGCCTCTGGGCTGTATTTAAGCAAAGTGTTCTTGCTGCTGTGCTCTTAGCAGTCTTCACTGCTTCTGAAGTCTGCCCGGTGCCTCTGTCCTGAGTACCTGCCTTGAGCCTCTCCCTTCACAGCTCTTCTGACTCCTGTTCTTTCCTTCCCCTGTTTTTTGTGAGCTATCTGGCAATATGGATTGTTTGGAGTTTGGTCCATATGTACGCATGGAAACTTTTGTTTAAAAATAAATCTAGGGATCTTCACATACTTTATGGTGCCAATCAATAAGATTGATAGTGATGAGATTCTTCCAAACACCAAAAACCTAATCAAAAAATGTTTTGTATTGATCCAGGGGAGGAAATCAGTGCTGCAGTATGATTGAAGTCATCAGTTACTTGGTGACAGGATTCAGAACGAGAGCATGAAATAGGGTGAGAATCCAGATATTTTCTGTGCTTGAAATCACTTGTTCAGAGCTTCAGAAAACTTCACTTAGGTTCCAGAAAGATGATGTGTGGTTTAAGTCATTGACCTGAAAAAAGGCAATAAAAAGACTGGAAGCTAAGCTGGATTTTTTTTCCACCCTTTTGAATTTGTGCCTCAAATGAGCAAAGGTACACTACTGTTCTCTCTTTGCATCGCAGCAGTGTGCCTAGTGCTCTTTGCTGCCATTTGTTTTTCTCCCTATCTTCTTACTCAGATACAGTATGTTCATCCTGATGGGGACTAATCAGATGGCCATTTGTTAGGGATGTTTTCCAGGAAGCTGAGTTCAGCTGGGCATAAGCAACATTTGTTGTATACGCTAATTGGAAACAAACTTACAAAAATTCTACTTGCCAGAAGTAGTGTTGGCAAGTACAGGAGATTTAACAGCATCCAACAAGTGTTACTCTTTCAGCTCTAGTCTTGCGCATTGCCAAACAAGTCAATTATGAAGAAATAACTGATGAAAGGCAATTAATGTCACTGGGTTTCTTGCATTTTATTTACTGTGATTTTTCTAGTCTTCTCAAGTTACTTTAATCAGGATGTTGCTGGAAACAGTTGTCTGTATCATCTGTGTGTGTTCATTGGTCACTATAGCGATGCAGTTATACCTTGTAGGTGGTGGAGCAGCCTCCTAAGGCAGGGTGGAGACTTTACCCTGTGCAAAATGTCAGATTGACTTGGATGTGGAAGTAGAAAAGCAGTATGGTGTAATGGATGGAGTGGAGAACTGGGAGCTGGTAACCCCTGAATCCTGTGCCTTTGCCACAGACTTACTCCATGGTTTGGCTTTTGTAATTTGGTTATGGATTTTTTTTAAATCAATGGCATCCCAGTTTCTGTTTTACAATGAGCAATAAATATGGGCATAATTTTGAATTCCCAGGCAATAACATGTATCACTGATGCCTGATTGCTGGAGTGCAGCTATGCAAATACCCTAGGCTGCTGTTGGAATCAGCAGCCCTGCAGGAGAATAGACAAAGTAGTAGACTCCTGGTCTCTGCACCTGTGAAAGGGAATAAAACTTCCTGCCTTTGCCTCTAGGTTGCTTTGAGGCTTTCTTTAGTGCTTGTACGTTTTTTGTTTGATTGTGCCATGGAAATATATATATATATAAATATATATAAATAAATATACCAGCTCCAGAAGACCCTGTCAAAATGATGAACAGGTGGTTTGGTCACCCTTTTCTCCTTTGTGAGTTCTCTTCATCCAAGTGGTCACTCTAGGGTAGGGATCTGGTGGTTAAACACATGCCAATAGTGGTAATTAAATATTAATCTGTAACTGCCACAGCAGGTTTTGTCAATTTGCCTGTCTCTCTCAGGTTTAATACTTTAAGGTTTAAGGGCAAGTTGGCATAACAAAGAAGAATGTGAGATGGATTTCAAAGCTCCATCCAGCACTCCACAAATGCTTTTTGAGGTTTTAGGACCTGGCAAACTTTGCTTAATGATGATGTCTTGGCATAACTATCTGAAGAAGCCATTATTTTACTAACACTGCTGTTTTAATCTTTTGAGGCCCTCTGACCTGTTAAATATGCCTGTGATCTATAAATGTGTAATCCAGCCCCTCTTCTTTGAAATCATCTCTCCTTTTGTGTGAGGGACTGTTCTGAAGATCAGAAGCCTGTAAACTTCTTACCCATTTCCAGTGGGAAAGAAGTGATTTGCTGAAAAAATCCTTTGACCTCCTGGCATGGCAAGGTTCCCTAGTCTCCCTGAATCTCTTCTCTTGGATTTAAACGTTCCTTCTGCTCAGTTTCTATCAGTGTCATTGTGGCATTGTCTGGCATATACCTCGCTGATGTTTTACCAGTGTGTGTTCACTCAGTAATATAGTTGTAGGGATGAAATACAGCGGTCTTGGCATGGTTGTAAATGGGTTGTTTCATATTTTTTTTCATCAAAATAGGTCATTGTAGACAGAGCTGCAACTTGCAACTTTGAAAGTTCTCATCAACAGAAACTAAAACCAACCTAACAAACAAAATTGCCCTTTTCCAGTAGGGGAACAGCTGGATAAAAATGTTTGTTAGAGAGGATGTTGTTATTTCTTGGTGGGTTTTTTTCCTCATAGTGCTACAATGGTAGACAGATCTATTGCTCTTCTTTGTGATTGGGAATAGAATGGTTTTGCACAGCTGTATTGATTAGCAGGTCACTTCTAGGTTGTTCTTAAGTGACAAGAAGATGATATGTTAAATATTTTTAACTTTGGGGGCAGCTAAGCACCACCCAGCCACTTGCTCACTCCCCCCATGGTGGGATGGGGGAGAGAATTGGAAGAGCAAAAGTGAGAAGACTCATGAGCTGAGTAAGGCAAAAGCTGTTGTAAGTGCTTTGCAGTGTTCTGCAGCAGCAAAGGGGCAGTGGGAATCCCTGATGTCCCCCAGCGCCTGTGCCTAAATAGGATATTCAACATGGGGTTGAGGAATATGCTCGGGCACATGCCTATGAACCTGTCCCTGCACCATTGGGCTTGCTACCCTTTGCATGATGTCCTGGCAGCCTTTGGTGTTGGATCATCAGTGAGAAGGCGTTTTGCACATTTGAACCTTTCTACCACCCCAGCCCCCCTGATAAGCTGGATCAGGGAGAGAAACAATTGTTCCTGGATTGTGTTGCTTGGTTTTTGACGTTTGATGGTGCAGGCATCCCATACCAGCTGTGTCTGCCACTTAGTGATCCCGGACCCGAGGATGAGGCGGGTGGTTTGGAGTTACACAGCTGCTGCTCTTCATCTTTTTCTGACATGTTTCTTGTTTGTACCTTGGCTCCCCTGATGAGAGCGGGTGACCTTGGGAGGCTGACAATTACCAGAGCTTCACTGTCGAGCATGGAAGCTGTTACAGGTTGCATCTTCTAAAAAGGTGGAATTTATGTGCAGTCAGTTGCAGACTGACGAAATGCCAGGGACCCGCAGTGGGACCTGTGAGACTCCAAGTTTTACAGCTATTGGAGGCTGCTCAAGCCATTTAAGTTGCATCCTCATTTAGACTGTACCTACGAGTGCTGTGTTGTGCTTACCATCCCCATCCTCATCAGCACCCAGCCCTGCACCACACTGTCTGACAGGCTCCTCAACTCTTGTGTGACTGACAAATTTGAGGCTGGGGAGAGGATTGTTTTCATTTCTACCACTGCAATAAATAAAAGTTAGAGGAAAAGTGGTGACTGTGGCTAGGAATGATGACTTTGCCTCTGGAGAGCTAGTAGTTAACATTGACAAATTAGATGAGTGAATTAGATGCCTTGTTTAACTTGAGTAGTGCTCAGCTAAACTGATTGATTGTACTTTCAGAAAAGTGAAAAATAAAACTGGAGTATGTCATTTTTTTGTTGGCATCTTGTCGAAGCCGAGCATCTTGCTTAGACTTTGAAAAAGTTTTTGGTAGCATCATTAATGTCAGTACTGTGGAAGAAATGTCTTTGAAAAGTGAAATTTAGCTATCTGCTGGAATCTTTGCTAAATAGCTAATTAAAGTATAGTGGGTTTCTGTATAATAAGATTGCCGTAATTCTGCTCTTTGTACTAAGCAAACTTTTGAGGCTTTGAGGTAGCAAAATAGGCAAATGTTACTATCGAGTCAGCAATCTATTACCTGAGGCATAGTTTGCGTGTTCTGATTCTTTTTAATATCAGTAGGAGTCTGGCCAACTGCTTTACCCCCCAATGCCCTGATGCTTTCATCTCTCCCAGTGCTCACTCACTGGAACTGTGCTCTTCTGGTTGTAGATCGTAAATTGACCTAAACGTGTTTGCTCACTTCATGACCAGATTGAGAATGGTGTCCCTTACATGAACTATGTCTTATTTGAACTGAACCACCATAGGCAGCTGTTGTTTGCCACCATAACCTGTCACCAGCTCAACCCCTCTTGCACGTAGGGGAACTGTTAGCAGGGAAGTGGAGCTGGCAGGGGGTGATGTTCGGGTCTATAGTAAACACTTCTTCTGCAGGAAATGTCATGGGCTTCCTGCAGTGAAATTCTCCCTGTGCTTTTGCAATGAGCTTTGTGGAGTTCTGGATTTTCTTGTCCCTCTTGCTCTGAAACAAATGGAGTGTGCTCCTAGTCCATTGGTGCAAAGTGAAATAGAGTCACTTAAATTGCCTTCCAGTACAGTATTATGCATTGAAACACACAGGAAACACTTATATGTCAAATTTCGTTCCATGACTTAGTGGAGGGAACAGACATTTGCACCTGGTAGATGGTGATTCCAGAAACTGCTCCATTACAATTGTCTCTGAGTAAGCACTAAGTAAAGCCAAGCTTCTATTAGGGCGAGTTTTTTCGTGTGGGATGGATAGGCTATGAGGATTTCAGATTGCAAGGGACGAGTTTAAACCTTACCAAATCACCTCTTTATGTGCTCAAGCATTAGAAGACTTGCTAGAATGAACAATCACAGCAGTGAAAAAACTCTATGTAAAAAAGAAAAAAAAGTACATAAATGGGCTAAAGTAAAACATAATCCCCCTTGCATTTTAAGGGAGAGCTGTGTTAAAAAAACTGCAGGCTTCGTTTGAAGCTTTAGAAATTTCCATCACTAGTTCATGCCTCTTAGTAGCAGGATTCTGGCATTTGTGTGATAAGATGAAGGCTGTATAATGTAATTTTAATTTGTGAGGAACGAGCTTTTCATTATTTCAGATTATTTCTGCTTTGAAACATGGGGTTAATGAGCATATATCAAGGCTCTGTAGTTTAGTGCAGCTACTACGGTTCATCCAATTTAGAGAGACAAAAAGAAATAAAAGGGAAGTGGAATTAGCACAGGGAAATTATACAGATGTGCGAATGACAGCTTCTGAATGCTTAGTGTGAAATTTCTCTTCAAGGTTCATGCACAACCTCAAGGGATAGAGCATTTTGAAATGATTAGCTCTTCACATAGTAAACCCTTCTTCCTTGCAGTCATGGCAACGACTCAGAACTCTTCTTTTCCCATCTCCTGTACCTTGGCAACAGGAGTGCTGCAGGTTTTTAATCTATTTCTGGTTGGCTCTTCAACTGCCCAATACCAATTCTGAGTTAAGGTAACTTTTGCAAATATAATGACCTATTTTAACATGAGAAAGGAGAGCTGCAAACCGAGGAATCTGATAGTGACCTGGCTTGGTTAGTCTTACCCCTCAGTTCTCCGGATGCAGCAAAAGAGATGAATTTTGCCTGTTTTGGAGCCACATTTGATGGCAAAAAGGAAACTAAAATTGGCACAGTTAATATTTGAATGTGGAACAAGATAAAATCTACATATCTTCTACAATTTTATAGTAAGGAGTCAGGGGTTTTTTTTGGTTTTGCTTTAGTTTTCTAAATTGTATATTCCTTTCTTGAATGTTTTCCAAGTACCTGTGGAGCAACCTCTTGAGTTCTGAAATTAGTCTGGGCCTAGTAACTGGTGGAGTGCTGGTATTTCCATGTAAAGTTGCGTACTAAGTGTGTTACCTGAATGGAGACCTAAACATAATTAGAAAACCGTTGGGCTGTTGCCCCATTAAACGTACATTTCTGTGAGCCAAGCAAAGCATTTGTGTCATCTTCTGAGATAAGTGTTCTTCTGGATTCCTCTCAAACCGTTTTATTAAAATGTTATCACTTGTCTTGGGTGTGAATTCTCAACAGCTGAAAGACAGTTATCTGGCATCTACAAACAGGGAGCAGAGTTGGAGCAGAAGACTCATTTTTGGTATAAATAAGGTTTTTTTTCTTCTTGCTGGTTGTCATTTGGAGAGAGAAATATCTTTAAGTTGAAGGCTATCATACAGAGACACAGTGTTAACTTACATGGTCCCAACTTGACCAAAGAAAAGAAGGATTTCTCAGGGCTGTCCTACCACACTCTTTGGAGAGAAAAGCCTCCCACAACTTTTTAATTTGACTTCCTAGGACTATCCCTGCATCCTTCTGAGAAGATATTGAGGTGGATTTAAAAAATAACCCCTTTTCTGTCAGTGGCTTTCTTATCAACAGGTTAACAAATTAAGGTGGCATTATTCCCTTGATTTCCTCACAAATATGTTTAAATCATAGTTTAGATAATTTCCTGCTTACTGTAAAAGGAATAAAGAGGGAAAAGTCAGCTGCTGCTATTGAGGTCAATTTGAGAAAAGAACAGCCAGAAGTAAAAGGACAGCCTGGAGCCTACTGTCAATAATAAAGCAGCAAGAAACCAGTGTTGCCTCCTGCACTTCTGCATTTCCAGGTGCCTTCACCATCCCTTTCTCCTTCAGAAATGGTGTGAGGCAAACGGTGTGGAGTCTGCTTTCTAAAGAAGTAGACAGTTTTGTGTTCCAAGACTGCAAGTCTGACATCTTCCACAAGATCTTACACTTAAGTAACAGTCAAGTTTGTTTATATATATTTCTCATCAGTCTTTGTAGTTGAAACAAAGACTTCAAAGACTGGCCTTGTTTGTATGGTCAATGCAGAACGTTGCTTCATTACAGAGGATCTCCACCTTCCCTATAAACCTCAAGCTTTTTTATCCTGCTTTGGGCAGTATGCTGCTTTAAGAAGTCCCTGACATATGCTTGGCAGTGTGAGACAAGTGGCAAGAACACTAACTGCTTTGAATAAATCAGATAATCTGAGCCAGATATTCTAGATCAACTGCATGACTGAAACTGGGGTTTATTACTGATTGAATCAAACCTTTTTATTTGTGTCTACTAAAAGCACCATGAAAGGTAATGGTAATGTTGCTAAGGAACTGTTTACCTGCCAAAAGTATCTGTATGATGCGCGAGGTGACCATGGGAACCAATTTGGTGGCAATTATTTAAAGAAAACCTTATAGTGAAATGCTTATTGCATGTATGCTAAATATTTCTGCAGTTACATTTGAAAGGCTTGTTTTGGGGAAAAGGCATAATAATCCATTTAGAGAGAAGGATGAGCATAGGTCCTGCATAAAAAATACATTACTAGAGCCAGAGTTTTCGATGTATATTTTACAAATCCTTGTTTTGAAAATAAATAGGAAATCTGTATTGGGTTGTTAACTTTGTGCCAGTTGAGGACAGATTAGGGGGTGTGTGTGTGTGTGTGTGTATTTCCAGAGGACTCAGTCTTTTGCCTGACTTCCATTTTTCTTAAAAAATTAATTACAGGTTGCTGTATTCCCCCCAGAGAACTTATTAACTGTGTCTTTCTCTCCAAAGAGTTCTTGGTTCTCATGAGATAAAGTGCCTCTGGCTAAAAGCTGCTGATTCCATTTCTGATTCATAAAGAAATTTTTTAAGCTTATTTTTTTCCTTACTGACACTTTCCATGAGTGATAACTAATAGCACTAGGTTAGGATCAAGGCTCTCATGATACTGTCTTATAAAGGAAGCATATGCTGCACAAATGATTCTTCAGAGGTTGAATTTTCCTTGGAAGGTTATGTACAAAGATTATTTTCAAGCATATATGGCAAATACCAAGAAAAAAATTCAAATTTGATGTGAACATTGAAACTATGGGAAAACCTCCTATTGTTTGAAAGAATTT
Organism: Coracopsis vasa; assembly: GCA_026283785.1. Taxonomy (NCBI): domain Eukaryota; kingdom Metazoa; phylum Chordata; class Aves; order Psittaciformes; family Psittacidae; genus Coracopsis; species Coracopsis vasa. The sequence goes on along the minus strand of JANHGB010011509.1, from coordinate 38,329 downwards.
TTATGGAGTATGTTTACTTACAAGTTGCTTTCAGGATGCTACCAAAATACATTTCCCAGTAGTATTCTACCATAAATCCATTATGGTACCATTAACATTTTAACGCAGTAATTAAATATATAGGAAATCTGACATAATAGCTGATGTAAGATTGTATTGGAGTTTATTTTTCCAGTTATGGCCTAGCTGACAACTGCCATCTGTATCTGTGTAGAGCAAGTAAGAAGGAGTCATAAAGAGTTTATAGTGGCAGGTAGAGTTTGTTTGGATAATAAAAGACTCAATGTAAATAAAAGAGGGCTGAGAATGATTGTGTTTCAGATGAGAAAATTGAAGGTCTTTAGAGTTCTGGGTGAACACTTATATGGCTCTGCTTTTAAAAAGATTGAGATTATTTCATCCTTAAATGACTGTAATCGGGCTTGCTGTATATTTTTGCTTTTAAGCCACTCCAGGTTGCATGGCTCAGTCTCACTTTGTCTCTCTGCAGCCCTCAGACCAAGAATGATGTCATACCAGTGCAGAGTGAATCAGTGTCTTACAGAAAGAGGCTTCTTGTGTGTGTTCATTTACAGACACTGCGACTTATGCTGGGGCTTTACTTGCAAGCACATACCACAATAAGGATATTTTAAAGGCCTGTGACAACTCAGATTAGTTAGATGTATTGTTTTGCAAAACAAATATATTTATGCACATAATTCACACTGGGGCTGGAAAACATGTCCAAGTATAGAAAACAGGCTTTTTCTGTACTTGCATTTGTGCATCTGAAGGTATTTTAGAATCACAGAGAAGAGTATCCAGACAATTACAGTGGAAGGATTATTAGGTAGACAGTGAAGTTTTTCAAAAGGTACTGTTTGAATGCCATGGCCCATAAATTCAAATAAATAGCTTTAATTTGTACTGTAAAAGCAAATCAGATGTTGGCAATATATTTAGAATCTCTGCTAAATAAGTTGTCTTTTTTATTTTTCCTGTGGTCCAGTGGCTTCTGGGGTGAGTCCCATTTTCAGTTTCAGGTGGTAAAGAGGGCCAAATGCTGCTTCTCTCTCAGTTAGCTTCACTGTGTTCACTTTGAAATAATGCAGCAGAGAAATCAGGTTCTTTCTTACTCTGGGAAATTCAACATTTTTCGGTGTTAGAAGCCCCCCTTTGGAACAGGATTGTGATACACTTCTGGAACTGAGTTACTTGAAAGTCTCTGAGCTTACCTGCTTTCACCTTCATTATGTCTACTGGGAGCTCATGTTATCTGAGCTAATGTTCAGTGCTGCTTTGTGCTAGTTGGAAGGTCTGGGTTTAATTTGTTTAACACAGTGCATGTGCCTCCTTTATACTGTATACTTTAAAAGATCATATATTTTATTTTTTTTTCTATAGGCAGGCTCATTCCTCTTCAAGGCCTGTGTGGCTGTTTCTTTGTAAGGCACAAATTAGAAGTGATTCTTGTAAGCAATGTAATGACCAATTTGATTGCTAAAGGCTTAATGCAGACTTCTGTTTGTCTTTCAGACACCCCGGACCTGTGAAAACTTTATCAAATTGTGCAAGAAGAACTATTATGATGGAACAATTTTTCACAGATCAATTCGTAATTTTGTGGTGAGTATTGAACAGATCCTGTGTAATGCACAATATGTGATGTCCTCAGCTATTTATTTAGTTTAATTCAGTTTTAGTTTCTTCCATGCACGACTGTTTGCAATAGATATATATTAAATATTCCATCAGAATTAGGATTGTCCTAACTTACTAGATTTGTACTTACTAATCTTACTAACAACTGTCTCTGACTAATACTGTCACTTGGAGCATCACTGCATTTAGTAGTGCTTTGCTGGCATTCCAGACAAAGCCTTTGGGAGTCATTGCTTTGGCAAAGTTCTTGTTATCTTCCCCAGGCTGTGGGTGGGTGGTTAATGAACAGAAGGGGGGAGAGAGAGAGGAAGGGAAATGCTAATTTGGATAAGTAATACTGTGGCCTGTTGAAATCCCATTCAGGTGAAACTTTAGAAAGCAGCTGAATGTCTGATTCAGGTTGTGGTACTGGGATACTGTCAGATTATCCTTTGCTGAGTGTGCTCCAGGACAAGATGCCCAGGCTTTCTTTGTGAAGGAGTGAAAGAGCACCTAGTGAACCAGAAAGTTGACTTTGGTATTTAAAGATCTTTACTTACATAGGTACAGTCCAGGCAGCTTAAGATATTGTAGCTGTCCATGTAGCTTTCTTTCAGAAGAATTAACAACCTGATCCTGAAGGCAGAGCACACCTTTGGCAGCACTGTATCTCAGTTCATAGTTAAACTCTCAATTAAAACTGTGCTTGTGTGACTGTGAAACTAGTCATGTCACACTCCCTCTGCTGGGAAAGAATACAGACTATTATTTCTGTAGATCCTGCATGTATATACAGTGATTAATTTTGTTGCTGCAAGATTGGTTTCACATGAGGATTTTCCCTACTGCAGATAGTGAGAGGGATACAGGGAAGTACAGATTCAGATACAGAAAATATTCCATATTCCTTCATTTCTTGCCTTTGCATCACATGGAGGATTGGTAATAAAATATAAAGCCTTTTCAGTTCTAAAAGCAATACATCATTGGTTAAAAAGCAGGTTATGACTCAGCACGTAATAGAAAGGATGATCTGGTTAACCCATTTGAGGCTGTTTATTTTCCCTATTTAGCCACAAGAGACCTATTATTTTTATAAAACTGTCATTCTGCTTTTGGATAAGTAATGTAGGAGATGACAGCCAGCTGATAAAAGAGGCTCCAAACAAGTAGTAGTGGTTTCCTTGTTCCTAACTTGTCAACAATATAGAAAGAAGAAAATCAAACAGAATTGGCTCTTATGGCTTATATGTAATGTCTTTCACACAAATATATACGTAAGCTATCGATTTAATTTTAATTCTGCAGATCCAAGGAGGTGATCCGACTGGAACAGGAACAGGTAAGGTTGAGTTTGAATCAAGTAAGCTGTTTTCACTTCATGAGCTATGTTGTTACTTTTATTTCCAAACACCTAAAATTCTCTAAATGATGATATGTGGTACATTTTATTGCTGCTTTAAAGCAGGGAGTCTATTGATATGTTTTTATGACCATTTTAACTATGCTTAAAATTTCATCTCATATATACGCAGTCTAAAACTTGGACACTCTTCCACACAGAATTCTTGCTTGGTCTTTGTTTCCTTTTTTCTTCCTGAAAATAAATAAATGAAAATTGTAATGATTTTACAGCTGGCCTTCCAGGGCAAAGAACAAAGGAGGAAAACATTCATGCAAAGTCGCTTTCAAATTCAGTGTTAATGAAATACTTGAGACCTGCATCGTTATTGGTGAGCGGCCAGATACCATCTGTTCTCCCAGCTAGTTGCCTTGTACAGCCCAAGCTGCTCTTTTTCTAACTTTTAGGGATCACTGTTAGTAAATTCTTCTGCCTGTTCTTTCTGTTGGAGATCTGCATAGCAGGCATATCAGAAATGGTCAGGAAACAAAGCATTGCCCACCACAATAGGTAGATCACATAATATCTCTAGTTGCTGCTACAAATTTGCTCATTTACCACCTGCACCTTTTATCTACCCACTTGTAGATGTCACCAGCCTCCACAGCTCCTTCCGTGGTCCTGTAGGATTCTGTTAATTTTTATTCTAGTTCATACGTGTGTCACTTGTATATGCAAGCACTGTATTGTTCTTCTGTGTGCTCACAGGTCGTCCAAAAAAAGATGTCTTTGTAGTTGTTAAATACTTTAGCTCTGTTTACTTTGTAAATAATGTTGGTTGTGGGTTGCCCAACAGCTTTTCTTCTGCTGCATGTGATACTCAACAGTTGCATACTCTAAGATTTGAGATTAGTTAAAGGTTCTGTGTTGATGGCAAAAGCCCATGAACAAGATTTGTTACCTTATATACTTGGACTGTCAAAGGAAACGTGATTTGATTTGGTTATAAGGAAAGTTTTGGTTCAAATCCCAAAAGACATAATTAGTAACATCTTTTAAAATGAGAAATTAAACAGGTGTCAGGAGATGGGAGAAATTTAATGGGTTGACTCAGACACCTTTACCCTCGTAGGGTGGAATTCAGCTCCTTCTGTGGAATGAAAATTAACTTGCTGGTGTCATTCTTGTCTCTGTGCAAATGGTAGAGGTATTCTAAAACAGCACAATTAATAGTTGGCAGAGGACTGGCATTGAAGGTCAAGGCTCAGCTCTACTGGCAAAGCAAATAGGAAGCAAAATGCAAATAAGTCCATAGGAGAAAAAAACCTCCTATGTATATTCTTTTATTTATAAAAGGAGTCTAATGACCTCTAGTCTTTTCTATCTTGTTTTCCTCCTTGTCATTCTTAATTAAATACGAATATACTGCAGGCGAGATGGCTTGCAAACATCTGTCAAGACTATTAAAGTTCTAATAAAATGGGCAGTGTACACTCAAATAGCTACAAGTGTTGCAGATTTTTAGAGGCTGTTTGCAGTTATTGTAGAGTCCAAATGATGCAACAGTCTGGTTTCTATTTTTTTAAGACATCTTGAGTTTTAGATATCCTTAATCACTTATTGAATGTGATAATATCACAAGAAAAAGTAAAAGGTCAGCTCTCGAGGCACATGCTGTAAGAAGGTGGTCAGACCTGAGGTCCCTGTCTGGTTTTGTGTTCTGCCTGCAGCAGCATAGCCAGAGGAAGGTACAGTTCAGCAGCAGTTTAAGAGCATGGCAAACGCAGTGATGCTCTCCTAGATTCCCATGGTGTAAAAATGTCATTTACTGGTTTGTTCATTATTAATGTGATCACACGTGTGCATTTAGGAAAGCTTTGGAGTAAAGCACTTGGATTCAGTGCTTTGTGCTTTTTTATACCTGGATCTTGTGTGTTACTTGCAGCATAAGTTCCCTTTTTTATTTCATTTGGCAGCTGCAAGGAATTTCCGTATTTCTTTGACTTACTGCTTCTTAAAGAAAAAAAAAAAGATGCATCTTTGAAAGCTAAAAAGTTCATAACATTTAATGGTCTTTAGAGGTTTACTGGGGGAATAAATAACTGGACTTCATTAATATCAGAGAAGCAAATGAGAGTAGAACAGGGTTTTCTTTCCAGATAATTCAGTTGGCAATAGGGAAGACTGCTTGGAGGTTACTTATTAAACATCAGTATTTTAAACTGCCAGAATTGTTTCTGTTAGAGCCTTTTTTATAAAAAGGCTCTAACAGAAAAAAAGAAAGTCCTTTGTTTTCTCTTCCACATAGAGCCTTCTACTTAAACTGAAATCTTCTGGGTAAGAGGCTTGGGATGTTTCTTTGTTTAAAAGAAAAAGACACCTTTTCCAAACTGATATGTGGAAGGTGTGTCGAGCCTTCAAATATATCTTTGCTTTGCTTTATTTATTTAATTACTCTTCATCAGCTCAGGAACTAGAAATGACTTGTTCAAAAATCTTCCCACTATTTGGTTTCTGTCATCTGACATTCATCCCTGTTCATCAGCAGGTGCAGGGTTTATGATTGCAACACCCAAATGCTTTGATGATCACCCACTCCATTGCTAACTAAGCCCAGGACTGTTCAGCTTCTGGGTGGATTTGGGCACATTGAGTACAATCTGACGTATGGTTGCATGTCACACATACATAGACTGCAACTGCTCTATCAGCTCACCTAGATTAAGAGTGCTTGTGTTTTGGAAACAATGCACAGATGTAAAATTCCACGCTGGCTGTCAATGGCTGTCCACTTCCATGGCTGCTCTGGCTGAACAGTCCTATCTGAAAGCAGCACTGATACTTATTTCTCTTATATTTGTTATTCAGCACCCCAGTGTGTCCTCACTGAGTCTCTCAAGTTGTCATAAAAGTAACTGTGACCAGAAGACCTGTGAAGGACAATTGATTGCTGGTACTCAGGAGGAGGAGGGTGGAAATCAGCATTATGGCATCTAGAAGGTGAGATGCCACACTGGGAAAAGAGTGAGGAATAGAGTTCTGCCTTAGCTTAGTTTAGCTGGCAGACCTGTGTTGCCAAAGCAGTCAGATATATAGTCCCGTAATGTGGACACTGATTTAAAGAACCAAACTTCAACTTAATGTTTCATAAGTCTACTGGGAGAAATTTTATATTGCTGCAGCAGCTTCTTTCTTTTCTAACAAAATAACCACCCATAGAGGCAGTATTCAGAGCAATCAGCTGAGTCATGGTCATTCTTTGTAATGATTAATTATTTGAAAATGAATTTTAGATTTGTGATGTATCTCTTTTCCTGCTGTTCAGAACAACTAAGTGGTTGAACACCGTGAGTAATTCCATCTAACTCATGCTAGTGCAAGTGGAGCAGCTGCTCTGTGTTTCAGTATTTCAAATAACAGAAGAAAATTTGCATGTAGGAAAAATAGATTTAATATCCTAACCCTTTTGTATTATAGTTTCAAAGCAGCACAAACCATTTTTCAGCTACTCTTACTCACAACCTGATGGAAGGTCTCATGAACCAGCCTGTGTGTGCCTCTGTCCATTTATGAATCCAGGAGGGCACAAAAGAAGCATATAATAGCTGTAAAAGTCCAAGATAAAATACCAGTAGTAGCTGGCAGCGAGCAGAGCTCCTCTGAACTGTCAATAGCAAAGGACTGTGAACAAACTTGGTCACTTCTGCAATAAGATTTCCTAACAAGGCAAGTTCCTAAAATGCAACCAGTTTTAGAGCCCCTTTTCTTGCCTGACTGAAGCTCAGCAAAAGGACAAGGGCAAGACCTTTTTGTTTAGCAATATACTCCTTTTAGATTGCAGCCCCTCTGAAAATCCAGTCTCTGATAAGTGGGGTTAAAAGTACTGTGTCCTCTTATCTGAAAGGAGAGAAGCAGTTACTGGCTGAGCTAAGGCTTTCATACTTGCAAAATGATTCAAGAATCCTACTTGGAAAGCTCTAAAGAAGTGTCAGATGTTATTATGTACCTCGTTGTTCCAAATGACAAGAAGAAAATTACAGAAAGTAAGCCATCATTTTTGTGAATCAGAGCCCTCCCACTTCTTTACCACTGCTTAGCAATTTTTATGCCAGAAAAAGAAAGGATTTATTTAAAATCACAACTGTCATGAATGATGATTCCCAGCCCACACCTGGCTTTTGGAATGCTACATTTCTGAAGCTTTAGGTGCATCTCTCAGCTCTTGCAAGAAAGTTGTACAATTTCTGTAATTTCACCCCAAAAATTTTCTTTCTGGAAAAAAATGCCCTTAGTAAGAACAAAGGCTTCCAAAGACTAAGATGGTTCAGTTCAAAAGACAGTTTGAAAATGTGCAGGTTTTCTCCGTAGTTGCTAATGTTCTTATTGCTTCAGGTGTCAGTTTAGATCTATTCACCTTTTCACTATCGGCAGAAGATGCAGATACAAGACTGAATAACTAACATAGCTTTAGTTACAACCTAAATATATCTTGCTACTCTGGATAGCCATGGAAATGATGAATGCAGTCTAATTTTTCCTATGAGCTGTGTGGTCTGTTTGGTTTCATCTCTGTGTAAGAATTAGGTAAACATCTCTTTAATTTAAGAGAACTTTTCTCTGTTACTAAAAATTTGGGGAAGTGGCTCCCAGCTGCCTTCAGCTTTCAGTCCTGGGTATGTGGGTTAGCATGTGGGTTTTATTTTACAGAACTGTGCAAAAACTCTTTCTGGCTCTTGAAGGCTTTGACATTGTGCAGGTTAAATGCTGCTAGAAGGCCAGTGTATTTCCTTGGCCAATCCCAGTAAGTTTCCAGCCTTGTGCCAGCAGGAGACCCCCATGTGCAGGATTGTAAATACTGCTCCATTTGCCAGTCCCAGCACCAGCACAGCCAGTGGTATGTCTGCTGCCATGTGAACTCCTCTGATTTTTAGCACAGAAGTCCCCAGAATTTTTTTCTGGTGCTTTTTGTAATAGGATCTCCAGAAACATTTGCAAGTCCAGTAGGCACACAGCTCCTCTTTGACAGAAGATAATCTTATCAGGGAGTAAGCTGAGAGGAAGGTGAAGTGACAGGCAGTGCTGCCTGCTGTGAATCTAACACCCAGAGTCAATTCTTGTTTTCCATGGGCTGTTCTTTTAGACTAGTACATCAGTGTTGGGGTGAGGTTTTTACATCATCATGACTCCATATATAGTCAGCAGTATTTGTGTGCTCTCTGAGGAGGATTTGAGGAATATAAGGAGGAGCATCCTCTCTTTATGGCATATGCCAGGAGTGTAACATGAGAGGGCTAGAGCTAGACAGTGTGACGGTCCCACCTCCTCTGCCTGTCTGCATCCATTTTGCTTTCAGAAAATGAGGAAGATGGCACAGCCACACCTCCCAACTATGTTGAGAATAAACACAGTAAAATCTACTAGATGCTTCAAGATGCCACATAATGATTGCTGAGTTATTTTCCCAAGTTTACATTGAGCTCTACAGTAGAGAGTAAAATGTAAGAATCTAAAATCCCTGTTCTAGACCCCTCTGGCTGAGCATTAGGCGCAGTGCTGCCATGGCAGTAGACTAATAAGGGATTTGTACTTAATCTTCAGAGAGAAAGTGAATCTGGGTTTCAGTAATTAAAAAAATACATACATTTAATATACCATCTTCTGGCTTGCTCTGTCTGGTCCTGCTTCAAGCAGATACAGCCTGGAACAATTCCAGAGGTTAGCAGGAGTTTGACAAACAGCACCTTCAAGCTATTTTCAATTTAATGAGAAAACTTAATACAGTGTTGGGTTTTTTATTTCAAAAAAGAAAAAAAAGAGAAGAAACCCCAATCTGTTCCTGTCCTGCTGACTGCAGCATCACCACTGCCCCTTGCCAGTTCGTGCTGCCAGGCCTCCACAGACACTTCAGCTATGTCCTTTATAGGACGTCTGGCCTTTCAGGCGAATGCTGCACAGGCCATTCCCTGTTTGTGCTGCAGCTCCCAGGCAGACAGAATTAGCCTTGGAAACAGCTGTATGGCAGGCAGAGGGGGAAGCAGAGGCTGGATTTCATGCTGTAACTATCTTCTGAAATATTAGCACTTATTTCCAGAGAACTGGAATGAACCGAAGTTATTACATTAATTCTGACCTGCAGTGAAATGGAATCATACAAAAAGAAATATTCCAAAACTTAAAGATCATGGCTCATTCCTCCTGTCTGCAAGCTCTTGGGTCTGGTTGCTTATTGTGCCAGAAAGGGAGATTCTCTCTGTCATTCACAGTTTTTCTCTTTCCTTTTGAATTATTTTTTCTGAGCAGTGAAGGCTTCAGGGCTGATTGTACTCTTCTTCAGCAGCTTGACAATCACTGTAATTCCAGCATCAGCTGGAAACATATGAAGAGTGTAACGGACTCAAGGATTTGGCCACTTGCTGCTTTGTACCATCTCAATGGGCTGTGTTCATGCTTGCTTATCATCTGAAAACTTCAGACAGCAAAAACTCCTCTAGGTTAGGACTTAGAGCAAGTGCATCTGCTTTACAAATGATTAGGGAGCTCCTTCAAGAGATCCTTTGGAGCAAAAATGTGGTTTTCTCCAAGGGAAGTCCAAGTGAAGTTGGTTACTCAGGTGCAGAGCCCCGGCTGAAATGCAGGCCCTGAAGCAGTGGCCCTGCAGCAGCATAGTGGTGTGGGCAGGGAGTGAGAAGGTGAAAACTGTAAAAGGCAAAGAGGGAAAGAGAAGCAGTGCACAGGGCATGGTGGGCGCTGGGTCTGCAGGCTTTGCAGGTGTGTTTCTGGTTTCAGGCAGCACCTGTTGGCATGGGGTCTCCCTATATTCCAAGTGTAGTTTGTTTATTTACTAACATACAGGAACTTTGTTCTTTTGAGTAAGGCAGGTAACTACAGCACTGCACAGGTAACCTCTCTCAGCAAAAAGGAACACGCAGGGAGATGCATTAGCAAAGCAAATTACTGGCTTCTGGTAAGGCATTTTTTAATAGATTGAACACTTGGCTAGAATAGCTGAGGTTTGGATCCGTCTTCAAGGCAGTAGAACTGGCTGCAGCTGTACCATATCCCTTTCACCCACTACTAGAAGAGACTGGCGTATGAGATCAAGCTGATGTAATTTAGCTGATCTTAAAATATTCAATAGCCAGAGATTGCTGAAGTAATCACTCCTCCAGTACTCCTGATTACAGAAATCCCTGCAGGGATTGTCCCCTTTTGCTGCCTCTTGACAAATTGCAGAGGAGGCAACACTCAACTCTATTAGTAGGTCTCTTGAACAGGATTAATTGGGTTTTAAATGGGTGGGTTTCTTCCAAAATTTCTCACTTGCATGTGCAGCCATCCACCTTTGTCTTCTTATCATCTGAAACTCTCATTTCATGCACTTGTGTGATTTTCTGCATCAGGTTTTCAGTAGGAGCCTGTTTCATTCCTCAGGTTTATTTGCTGCTTGCCTGTGCAGCCACATCACTAAATTGCTTTTCTGTATTACATGTGCAAATAACCATTGAGCACTACAGATCCTTTACAGGCCTTCTGCTTCGCAAGTGATACACTTACTGTAGAGGATTCTTGAGCCAGTTCTGCAGATGGACCAGTTTTGCAGCCTGTTTGGATAGTTTTGTTTGGTTTATTTTTAATACTATCCTAAGGTGAAATATTTTTTCATGGTTTGTCAAACAAGATTATGGATTAGACTGTAAAACTATGTGACTCATCTCACCCTTCGTTTTTCTTATTAAGAATGATCCTGGAGGAAAGTGCAAATGAAAATGCCAGGTCTGTCATAAATAATGTAAAAATGACAGCCAAGAGGAGAGGTCTCCCAGACCCTTTTTCTATGCACAGACATGGAAGAGAAATCAGTTTTGGAGGGCTGGGTCTACGGCTTGTGCAAAGTTTTATCATCTTTTTGACTTCATTGCATTTAAATGCTTACAGCATCCATGTATCTAGCCCAAATATCTCTTTTTCGCCTTTTATTTTGTAAATCATCATTCTTCACTGTTTAGACAGGAATTAAGCATTTGGGCTTATAGTTCCTATTCTTCGTTGATTCTGTGCAATATTTTATTTCCAGAAGCAATGCTATATCCCGAGTGCAATTAAACTGGTAATTCTTTGCTCAGTGTTCTGTCAGGAAGCCACCTTTTAAAGAAATAATGTCTCAAAAAAGAAAAACAATAGTGGGCCAGCAGTAAAAAATTAAATACTTGACAGGTTTTCAGCACACAATATATAATGCTGTTGATAAGCAGTCAGGTCTGTTGCAGTTGATAGTGTGGAAGCACAGAATTGTGTTGCCAGTTAGAAACATCTGATTTCAAGGGCATGCTCAAATACCAGCCTAGTGATAGGGATGAAGAAAGAATATATCATACATGGGATTCGAAGTGCCGGAAGCCTTGAATTTAATGTCTGTGCCTGTTACAATATGTAGTGGAAAACTAATGAAAACAAATATTTCTTCTGTCATTTTTTTTTTAAGGAGGAGAATCTTACTGGGGAAAACCTTTCAAAGATGAATTTAAGCCCAACTTGTCCCACACAGGACGTGGTGTTCTTAGTATGGCAAATTCAGGACCCAACACAAACAAATCACAGTTGTAAGTAGTCACTTCCTTGTTGTGTTTTATTGTTTCCCTCTAGACATCGTGTCTTACTCTGTTAAGAAAACAAATGACATTTTACAAGCTACTCTTTAAAGTTCAGTCAAGTGAAATATTCTGTCGAGTGCTGTATATTGAAGTCACAGTAGCTACAGCTGCTGGTACCCACTCTAAGAGCAAAGAGAAGCACAGCAGGAAGACCTGTGGGTTTATTATAGCATCATTAATTTGTCTTTTCTGGTTTTATGATTTGAATGTTTTGTTCATTTTTGTCAGTGTCCCTCCAGTGTTGTCCCTGTAAGATCATTCCACCTCTTCAATCTGTTTAAAGTTAGCCCCATGCTGAACTTTCTGAAAGCTTAATGAAATGAAACATACACTTTATGGAAATGTTGCTTCTTTTTACTCACATGGTTTTAAATAAATGGGTACAGTTCTGCACTGCAGAAATGTGTAGAACCCAGACATGGCAGTGTGCAGAATCTGGGATTAAGAATGAAATGTTTTTCAATGTACAAAAGCAGAATAAGGACTAAAATGAGGGGGAAATGATTGGAGAAGCGGGAAGAATAGCAAATGAAATTTCAAGATATTGCAGCAGTCATAACCTTCTTTAAGTATAACATTAATACAGATGTTTGCCTGAAGTCTTTTGAAAATCTTCTGTGTCACTTTGGGCCAAGTATTTATTGATTGCTCTCAAAGTACTGCAATAGAAAAGAAATTATACTTTTATTGGAAGCCTCAGGAAAGACAATGTGTGTGCACGTACAGTACCGGCTGTTGTGACTAGGGAGGAAGGAAGGGAGAGGGTTCTTGGTGTTGGTCTTCATGATGCTAAGAATTATTATGGCTTGTAAACTATGCAGTAGTGTGGTTAGCTTTAAGTAAATGCAAGTGCTTGTCTCAGGGCCTTTAATAGGCTTACTCACATACTTAAGGCTAAGCAAATGTTGGGCAGCATGCAGGATTGAGTTGCTGTAGAGCTTATTTTGGATTTGAATGTTATTGCCAGAACTCAGGTGCTAAATTAGGAGAGAGTAGAGGCTTCTTCTTTTTTTTCAAAGGGGGATTCTAGAAACAGAAGTTAAAGAGACAGTTCATGAGCGATGTGCCATATCGAGTCACATCATCTGCTCCTGTAAATGTGATCATATGTTTCCCTCAAATTTGCAAATGAAATATGAAATTCCTTTATATGTGAAGTCCTTGAGAGGCTCCAGCTGCCCATATTTATAAAGCTTCCTAGGCCATGTTTAGACACTTCTGGCAACTGTTGTGACCTTAGGAACTGGGTGAATAGCTTTCACGGTAGGTGATAGGCAACTGCAGTGCAGAGTGAGCCAGGTCCCCTGTATAGGGTGGTGCTCAAATAATGCTCAGGACTTCTCCTCCAGGATCATCCTGAGTTATGTTAATTCCATTGTCCTTAATTTTATTTGACTGCAGCGACGGATGAGAAGCATTCTATCTATATTTGCTACTGCTCAGATGTTTTTTATTACAACACTACATAACAGATCACTTGATAATCTTTAAGTACTGGCTATCTGGGGATAAAGTAGTGCAAAGAACCCAGTGCAAAGGCTCAGTTGTAATGTTTGCCCTGTGTAGGAGTTGGCATTCTGCATAGCATCTCAAAGCTTTCCTAGGGCAAGCTATGTCTAAATAGATTTTCTGGCAGATTGCAGCCCCTCCTATTTGCAGTCCTATAACTTCCTGAGGCAGTTGCTTATATGGAAAAGTGCTTTTGGAATGCTTATATATTTTTAGCTGTCTCTAATGTAGTGAAACAGATGGAGACAGGGAGGAGAGCCAGCACTGCATGTCCAGCCAAGATGGGCCATCAGAGTCTGCAGACCACAGTGTGGAAACCTCTGTCTCATATGCTTGTAGTCCAAGTCTTCCAAAGAAGCATTAAGCTTTAGAGAAAAATTTTAAAGTCAAAGTTGCTTTGGATTGGGTATTTTAGCTCCCACATTTTAAGTGTAAAAAATACAAACCCCAAAATTAAAAGTCCAATTAATTAAAAATTATTAAAAGTCCAAGTTTCACAGGTTTTCGTTATTTTTGACTCTTGGAAATATTCTTCTGCTGTGTTTGTGTCCAAAGCCCAAATTTGCAGTGATCAAAGAAGTGGATCACCGACAGGCCAACGTAATGGAAGAGAAATGCAAAAAGTAAATATCCTGAAAGATAAAAGTTTACACTGGCAGGGACTGTTGTGTTATAAAACTGTATTCACTGGATAGAAGCTTCCAATCACGCACAAGAAATGTACTTCTCAAGCAGGATGCACGTCTCCCTATCCTGCATGAGCTTCCCAGGGCCTGTCTGGCCAAGAAGGCAAATGCTCAGCTTAATTTTGGAGCTTGTGCAAGTCACCATGCCTGGAGTACTGTTTAGGGATGTTAGTAAGGTGTAAAAATGAGAAGTCAAAACTCCAGAATCCAAGACAATACCCACAAAACAGAGGAATTAAAGGATGTTTGGCCAGCGGGCCTCCTGTAGAGGAGTCAGAAAGGGAGAGGGGCTTATCTTGTCTCAGAGAGCTTTTGCATATGTAAATGAACATTTTTATGTTTTTAAGCATTACTGGCTGTTGTTGAGTGTCAGTGAGATAATATGCTAACTGTTACGTCTTTATTCCTTCCAGCTTCATCACATTCCGCTCTTGTGTGTATCTGGACAAGAAGCATACAGTTTTTGGAAGGTAAATGAAGGATATATGAACAGCAGTATAGCAGGCATGCGCTCATGTGTGTCTGAAACCTTAAGAAAAGAATCTAGTGACCCTTGCAATTGAACTGAAGCATACTCATAGCTCACAATCCAGTTCTGCTGGTCATGAGTAGATGGCCAACATTGCATCAGTGCCAGTCATCAGACTGCCTTTTTTTCCTCCTTCTATCACTGTAAGTTGCCTTACTTCCCTTCTGTGGGTGGCCCTCCAGGGAGTCACAAACAAAGTAATCATCATCCTGTAACCAACCATGTTAATATCTGTGCATGCTAATTGCTGGGACACAAGAGATTACCTCATCAACACTGCTTTCATCCTCTTATGAGCTATAAACCAGGAAATTAGTCATGACGGGGCTGCTGCTCATCATGGCATAGAACATAGAGCTTCCACATAGGTTAGTTCTTTTGGCCCCTTTCATTTTATTCTGTTCTTCTGGGTTTTTTTATTCCTGACAATTATCATCAGTATAAAATCTGTATGTCTGTGTGCATGTGTGTGTATATGCAGACATGTTTATGTGTGTAGATATATAAAGATATTACCAATGTCAAGACAGCAAGGGAACTTCATTCTTTGTAAAAAGAAGTCTCTTCTAAAAGTCTTTTCCAGTCAAGCCCTCACATGATAAAGATCAAGGTATTTATTACAGAGGAGATCACAAAAGCTTTATGTTGCAGTTTGTTCTTTGCTTCCTCTGCTGCTGGTACATGGTATTTACCAAGTCATGCATAGCTGTTCTAACAAATGCCTCCGTGCAAATGGCAGGAAGGAGAATTGTACTAGCCTGCTTCATTGGTAGTTCCCAGGGATCTTACAGTCTTTTTAAAGTGAAGATTTAATAATTATTTTCATAGTCTTACCTGTTTGAAAGGCAGCAGTTGAAAATAAATGCATGTGCTGTTTACTTTGATTGGATGTTATACAATTGCACTGTACAATGAAAGTGATATATTTAATCCATCTTCTTTGTCTTAGAGTTCTTGAGGCAGAAACTGGCTTTGTTTTAAACAATTACTTTAGTGCTGTTAGTTCCAATACTTATTCTGCAATAATTGCACCCTATGAAATACAATTCTTTTTCCTTTCTTAGGCCTGTCCTAGAAAAATTTAAAGTTCCCTATCATTTGGTGAAAGCAGATAAATAAAGCAAATTCTAATACTGAAGGCTGAAAGCAAGTATATTCTTGGAGGGGTTACATTACCTTTATCCTAAGACTATTTCACTTAAGCTACAAATTGAGTCCTCCTTGCAAAAATCCCATTAAATCCCATATGGTAATGCTGTTAACCTGAGCTTGCCACCTCATCAAATACTATTTGGGTTAGGACAGCTCAGCTGAAAATGTGACTGTTCTTCAGTCCTGGATGCAGCCTGGCTCCAGTGGGCATCCTGCTTAGTCCTTCAGTATCTTTGCATTCCCTAATGTGCTCCAGTTTTATCATAATTCACTAGGAAAGAATAAGAGGAGCTGAGCTTCATGTGGTGCAGGGGGTGTGCTCCCAAAAGCCATGCGTAAGATCTCAAGTACCTTATGAGCTCAAATGATGTTTCGTGATGTGCATTGCCCTTTAGAGAGGTATTACTTCAGTCCAAGTAAATGTGGTTACATGTATATAGCAGAGATTTATGCAGTTTTAGCAAAGACTGTCTTAATCTTTTTAATTAAAAGGTAGTTAATTTAATTGTCCTTGCTACTGCAGGAATCTGAATTTAGTTGCCAGAGTAAAGAAGTGGTGCTGCTTTCTCAGCACTGCAAATGTTTGTAGCTGAAATACAAAGGAAAATCTTTATAAAAATGTTGGGTTAGAATCATATTTGGCTTCCTGCCTGAACACTGAGTGACATCTTCATATGAACACAGCCAAGGTGAATTTTACTCTGGATTCTCTTGCATTTAAATTCAAAGAATGTAAAAAATGAAGATGCTGGGCTAGATGCATTCCAGTCACTATATTAATCTAAAAATTGAATACTTGAATAAATGAATTTACCTACAAATTTAATATAAAAGGCTGCTGTGTGCAGCTCTTAAGATCTATATCCTGTCATCAGAATCCTTCAGCTCTTTTTACCTGCATTTGTTTTTAAAAGCCATAAAAGCCAAAAGATTCCAGAGATTGTATCTGTAGTGGAACTCCAGCTCCAGTTTGCTATTTTAGATCCTGGGTGTTTCCAGGATTTTGTGGCTGTATCTGATCTTAGACTGTATAGCACAATAATATCTGGGAAGCATATCTAGGAATAATATCTAGGCTTAAGAATACAATGAACCCATGAAATCATAATTCTTTGTTTTCATGAGTGTTAAATTGGATTGTCTTAATTGAATGCTTACTGGCCTGTTGTGACTGTCATATAGATTTGAGGATTACTTATTTCAGTTAATATAAAAACCTAAATACTCTGGTCTCAGCTGTACCCTCAGCTATTTCTATGGAGTTCTGGTTCATGCTATTGAGTGTTGCATCTGTATCTTTGAGAGCAGAATTTGACCTGTTTGTAATTTGTGTAGAACTTTTCAGTAGGCTTTCCCTACTTTAGAGAACAAAAAAGAGTGAAAGAGCAACCATTCCCCACCCCTTTCTTTTTTTTTTGTCCTGTGTGGGATGGCACTGTGAAAAGTTCCTTCTCTGGAGCTGCATCTTATTCATGTCCTCACTGGTTTGAAACACAATTTTTGCATAGCAGCAGCTATTAATGTTGGATATTTGGCTGTTAAGCATGTTTGGAAAACACACCAGCTGCAGGCAGTGGGACTATGAAAAGTGGCACGTGTCTGACTTGATGCGCTGGAATTTTCAAGTCTCAGGAAAAGAGACTGGAGGACAGGGAAGGCATCTTGTCATGATGGTGCTGCCCACCATGGCAGGAATGAGGGCAGATGCTACTGAAAATAAAAGAGGTAATTTGGCATGTGTGGGGAGCAAAACCAAAGGCAATGAGAGAAGAATGCGTTCCCTTGGAGGTGTGTTACAGGCTGCACGGATTTCCTGCTCCAGAAGAGCTGCCTAGATTAAATTAGTAATTACCATTTCTCCTAATTACCATTTCTCCTAACTTAGAGAATGCTGTAATTAATGTGAAAACTAACTGGTGGCTTTTCTTGGCTTCTAGCTTGCTGGTAGAAGGTTTAATTTAGGAACTCAAATGATGTAAACCAACCAACATGCATTTGCTCTGCACAGAGTGGAGGAGAAACATTTGCAGGGGACTGCTGCTGTCGTGGGCTGTGTGCGTGGGCTCTCCCTCTTACCCATGTTATAACTGGGAGTTCAACTGTTGTGTGAGCTGCAGAGCTGCAGGGATGTTACAGCCCAAACACCAGTATCAGCTCACATTCCGGTCTGGTGTGCTTTATGAGATTTAGATGCAAGCACATCCCATCCATGTTGTAATTATATTTTCTATTACTCCAATGTTCTCATCCACAGCTCCTTGGATGAGAGACCTGGTACATTTGCCCTTTGCAAGCAGAAATAGAAACATAATCTCTGCCCCAGAGAGTGTGTAAGTGCAAAATAAACTGCATATAGATGGAGGAAAGTTGTGACAGTGACCCCTTTCAACCTGCTTTCCACTGGCAGTTTGCACTTCAGAACCAAATAAAAAGAAAGCCCCAGGAAAAATAAACAACTTTGTGGATGTTTTGGGGGAGCCTGTTCCAGAGCTAAAGGGACACATGAAAAAATGTATGTTTAAAATAATAGTGGAAGGTGATTGAGCTGTGCTGATCAACAGGAGGAGAGAGATGCTGTCTCGGTTTTGGGTGAGATTTAGGACAAGCAGAGCATGGTGGGCTTGAAAGTGAGGGCAGATTGCAGGTATGTGATGTGATGTCATGTGATAAAAAGAAGGACAACAGAGGGAGTGGAGAGAAAAGTAGCAAAGCTGGAAATTACGAGTGCAGCAGTTCTGTGTGTTTATTAGAGAATCACTTGTGTTTGTTAAGAACTGAGAAAAGGATGTGGCATCTGATACGGGGGATGAGTATATGTAGGACAGTTTTCCCCTTTGTATGTGGCTGCATGTATCTGCTTACACAGATAACTTTTAACTATCTCTTGAGGTTTCTGCTGCTCATTCTTCAATTCTCTTGTTCCTGGAAATAATGAACAAGGTAGTCTGGGGAACCACAGACCTGGTCACATTGGAGGCACTTGTCCGTAGCTGATATCAGCTTAGTTTTCTCTTTTCTTCCCTCCTGCCTTTGCCTGATGCTTTTGTGGAAGAGTTTTCTTTCCTTGGATAATTATCACTTTGTATTAAGTATTCCTTAACGTGTTTATTGCTTTCTACAGTGATTCTGTAGAACAGGGCAATGAAAGTAATTCTTATCCTCTAAAGTAATTGGCTACATAAAACAAGTGCCAGGCATTATTCAGTTACCCAGGTACAGTTAAATAATGCACAGTATCTGTTTCCACTTGTATCATTCCCTGTATGACTTGAATCCGTGAACCCCAGTGGCTTCTAAGCGGGGAAATTCATGTTCCTGTTGCTCTTCTGCAACTCATCTGACAAATGGAGAAATTGTGTGGCAGCAGAAAGGCAGATTCTGTTGTTGAATCAGTGCAGGGAGCCTGACCTAATTTTGCACTGCAGAGTCTGCTCCCCAGACACCATATAGGAGTGAAGAGCAAGGTGGGAAAATAAACCAGGGCTCCCTGTGGAATCCTTGGCTGTGGTGTCCTGTAGCACATGAGGACCGGGCAGTTGGAGCTGCACCAGGGCTGCTATTGTTTCCAAAACAGTTGTGTGATCTCTGAAGAGGAACCTGTGCCAAAGCAGAGAGGTCCTTACTGTTCATCTGTTGAGTCTAGCTTCAAAATGCTTTTTTTCCAAGTTGTTTTATTTTTTCAGTGCCCATCATTACTGTGTCTCGCCTGCTAGATTAAGCCCTTATGAGAGATTGAGATGTTTTGGCTGCATCGTTGTTACAAGTTCGAATTGCTCGATCCATTTCAGATGAGGTGTGTACATAGAAAACGTTTTGTCCTGAGTGTACATGTTTGGACATGTCTGTATTGTTCCCTCTGTGTGTGTATATAAATGTATGTACTCCTTTTTATAAAAATAACCTTGAGGGCAGAATGTGTTTACAAAACAACAGTGTTTCTTTCTGGCTTCTGTTTCTAGTTTAAAGCCTTTTTCCAAAATAAAAGAAGTCCAGACATTGTTCTTGTATCATCTTCTGACCAGGAAACTCTTATCGTCTTGGACCGCTGCCATCCCCAGCATTGCATAAGGCTTAATTCCTATAATTCTTCTAAACAAAACTATCAGAAATAGGAAGTCCATTTGTGAATGTCTGTGAGACTGCAAGGGAGCTGCAGTTTTCTTTGGGAGCAGCAGTAGCTAATGTACAGCGAGACTTATGTTGGCATATTGCAAATAGGTAGAGCTTGCTCCAGATATTTCTCTTACACTTCATGCGAAGACATTGGCAGTGGTTATGAAGCAGGGTTACTGTTTGCATAAAGGAGTCTTAACAGGAAGTAAGATTTTAAATAATGTCTCTAAATTTGAAATGCAAAGGTTTCCAGTGCTAACTTTGCTCAGTTTTTAAGAACAGAATTGCACAAGTAAGGGCACATTTTTGTTTCATTACCCTGCTAACAGAAAAAGCCTAAATGTTACCTTGTCGTCCATGCTTAAATGTAATGCAACATTTGTCAAGCTCCTCTAAAAATACAACCAACTGTCTCAGGGATGCTGAGCTAAATATATAGTTGAGATCATCATTTCTCTATTCAGCATCTACTGGAAGCACACAACAAACCCTTGGTTTCACGGTTGTTCTAATGTAAATGGTGTCTTGAAGGTATCATCTTTTTCTCTGTTGGCGGTCATCTGAACATCTGCTTAAACCTCGCTTAGTCAATTTAGGACAAAGCATGTGTGGCACCTTATGAAAGGAACAGAGCCAGAAACAGTGGGAAAAAGGTTAAGCTTGTTTCTGCCCTTCTCTCTCTCTTCCCCACTGCACTCCCAACTTAGCATAAGTGATGTTGTGTGAGAAAGGCTAACGCCGTGTGAACTGTCGCCGTCTGGGTAATGCATTTAGCACATTTGAAGAGCGTAAAGGGATATATATTAGCCTAAATTTCTGGAGTTGCATTTTGTTTCAATGAAAACGATGTACAGAGTTCCTTATGCTGAGACTCCTATTTATTCATAGGACAGATGATAACTCTTTTTGCTCAAAGTTAGTGAATATTACAATAATATTAAGTAGTGGCACTCTCTTTAGAGGGTTTTTTAAATGCTTTAATGTACTGACCTGATGGTCTTTTCTTCATATAACTTGTCTGGGCTTTTTTCTTGGCCAGATGTCCATTAGCTTTTCTTCTTATACCCAGAATGTGTTGTAGGACAGGCAAAGAATCCCCAAAACTACTCCAGCATGTTGGTTTCCTCGTTGTGTGAGGAGCAATTGCTGTAACAGATGCCAGTGCATGGGCTTAGACACATTATATCTCATCAAACTGCTGCAGTGTAACATCATGAGATTGGACAATAACAACATGTAGTGTTTCAAAAGCCTGCAGGTGCCTTGTATCTCTGCTTAGATAAATCAGAGGAAAGCTTGCAAAATCCTTTGCAGCTTGAGACCTTAAGTTGGAATATTCCTGGTCTTTTTTCATCCAGCCATGAATGCCCTGCTCAGTGTGTAGTTCAGCTTTTACTGGACAGGTGATGTTTGCAGTCAGATCTTGTCCTTTCTGGGTTTATCTTTACTGATGAAACATCAGCTTCAGCTGGGCCTGATCTTTGACAAAGCTTCCAAGTGCTCCCGAAACAGAAGTGAATAGTAAGTTATTTCCAGTTCCTCTGGTCAGAGCTCTCTGAGCTGGTGGTTTGCATTCAAATTAATTTTGGGGTTTTATTGGTATTATAGCAGTGTCTAAAACCATAAACCGATATTGAGAACTCACTCTGCTGACACTGTAATATGCATGGAGATACTCTCTTTGCAAAATATTATAGAATGCAGGGCTATAAAGGAAAGTAATTTTCCATTTTAGAGACAAGAAGCTAAGAAGAAAAGAGAATGACACACTCTGCAGGCCTAACACCTTTGTCTTCTTCCGCCTTAGCCCTCTATAATCATGTCAAAATAGACTATTTAGGTCATTTACTGATAACCTGTGAATACCATGTCTGTCACAGCCTTTTAAAATGTACAAGTGACAAAGTATTCCCAATAAGGTTTAATTGACTGAAGGGTTTTGAGCATCACCAAAATGCGTTAGGGTCTAGCTATGTGTTCCTTAAAATGGTGGCTCCTGCCCTCAATGCTAACTCCTGGTCCCAAACTCCTTTGGCTCCAGGAGCAGGTTTTGAGAATTATGGCTGCTTCTCATTGTCCCACAGCCATTAATATGGGCTGTATTTTTGGTTTCTGGCCATTTGGCTTGGCTCTATTAAAACAGATGTTGTCCAGCTACAGACTGCTTTTCTAAGGGATCTGGATTGCTCGGCATCAACGGCCTGTCTTTGTCTTTATTTACTGCTCTTCTAAGTATAGCTGTTTTCAAATTTAATTGTGGATGATGATGTAGATAAAAGTGTTAAATACCCTGGGACCAGGATCTGATCCCAGCAGGACCCCTCTGGAAACGAACTGACTCAGTGGTTCCTAGTCAGAATTAGATTTTGACACCTGTCAGCACATTTGTTTGTTTAATGTGTGCTGGGTTAACTTCTTATCGTCCTGGTTTCTCAGTCAACGTATCCACCGCCTTCCAGCAGTCTGTTCCATGGACACTGTTATCCCTGTTAACCACATCTGTCGTCTCAAAGATAGAAGGTTGTTTGACAAGACTGTTTTCCACAAAACCTTGTTGATTGCCATTACTTATTTCCTTTCTTTCTTAATCATGTCCTGTCTCTGCTCTTCCATTATTTTACTGGGATAGATGACAGGCTTATAATTATCTGGGTCACCACATTTATCCTTTCCAAATATCCTTTTCTGGAACTTCCCCATTGTTCCACACTTTTTTTAAAAATGAACATAAAACGGGCCAGAAAGTCTGCAGCCTTTCTTAAACATTTCCAAGCAAGTATTTGCATATGTTGACTTGAAAAATGAGAGGCCAAGGATGTGATGTCCTCCTAAACAAAAACTGCAGTGAAAAAAGTCCTGATGTTATCTTGTGGCTGTGACTTGATGTGCTGCTGCCTTCACAGAGCCCTCACGAGCTCATGGTCATGGTGTGCTATAGAGCAGTCCTGTGCTTTCTGTGGTAGTGGTGTTCTTACGGACAGCTCTGTCACTGCTCCCCAGTAGTGCCAGTTACAGTTCCCTTTCTTGCTAGTGACATTCTTCAGTCTGATACACAATTCAAAAAAAAAAAAGAAACCTAAAAAATAACATAATCAGAAGTTAATGAAAACATTTGCTTTCTTGAGCGAGTCTGTTGGTTTGTTTTTCAGAGCTCATGGGAGTAACAAATCTATGGATGTAGCATTAGCAAGTGAACCCATTTTGAAACGGGTTTGTGTCTTGTACAGACGGCTGTCCACGGTCACTTGTCCTCTGTTTGTGTGGCTACCAGGTTTTTGGCCAAATCTGCTAGGGTAGTGGATATATTAGATGTCAGGGTGCAGGAATATTTTGAGTGTGTTGTGACAGCTGGAAATTGTGTCCTTCCTCTTTTAGGGTGGTTGGTGGCTTTGAGACTCTGACTGCTATGGAGAATGTGGAAAGTGACCCCAAAACAGATCGTCCCAAGGTACGTGTGAAGCACCAGGGGCTGTGCAGGAGGGAGCAAACACATATGGCCTTGTGTGGCAGTGCAGTTCACCCCACTGGTCCTTCGCTGAAAACCAGACCTGGGGGAGATGGTGTTAACTTAATCAGCAGACTGAATTGCTCTTCTTCTCTTCTGCTCCCAGGAGGAAATACGAATTCAGACAACAACCGTTTTTGTTGATCCATATGAAGAAGCAGATGCCCAGGTGAGGATAGTTGGTTAGTTGGTTTTCTTGAAAGGCCAAAGCTCTTCTTTGGAGAACTTTGTAACTTAATGCCTTTTCTTTGAACGTGGGCAGCCCCCTGGCCCATATGGTTGCAAGCTAAGATTAAACAGCTGCTATTCAGCATTGTCTTGTGTGCCAAATCATCGCCACTCTTCTAGTGGAGTGGGAGTGGCACAGCTCCCAGTCCATCATGCTTCCAGTGATTTCCTTTCCAAATGCCCCCACTAGCTATCGGTAGCTGCAGGTGGGGAGTCTTGTTATAATGGCTGCAGACAGCCTGTTTGTAGTGGCCCTTGAAGTCTGTCTCCAAAGCCTGCCTTGTAATCATAGTGGTGCTGATTGCTAGTTTAGAGTGCTTTAAAGCTTCAAAGAACTGTAGCATTTTCTCCTTATGCTGGACTAGCTCATTCAACAGATTGTTTCCCACAGGTTGCTGCTGAAAGAGAGAAGGTGCAGCTAGAAGAAGCAGCAGCCAAAGCAAAAGCTGAGGTGGTCCCACCGAAGAAAGAGGTCCAGACTCCTAAAACTTACCGGCAGGGGGTTGGAAAATACATTGACATGGCTGCAGCGTGAGTACCCTGCCCATCTAATCTGTGTTGAGTGTTTTAATTGCCTTTGCTTCTGGACACTGACCTTGTCCAGTGCCATTGCTTAGATATTTGGTTTGTACCAGCAGGCTTTGCAAAGATACTTCCATGCAGTCCTAACGTTCAAGAGTTCCCTCCTGACCCTCTTCAAGATTACAAGTTAATTTTAGCACTTGAACATGACCAAGTTGGTCTTTAACAGCATTTGTTGATTTCAGAACTGTAGATATATTTCCACAGTACAGAAGTCCTTGAAGAACTGTAGTGTGTCACTTCCTACACCATCATTTACTCTCTTCCTCTTCTGCAGTTATTCCTGAAGGCCATGGTCCCACAGATATTTCTCTTTTAGCAGCTTCACCACTGCACAAAGTGGTTGCCTTAAACCTGTATCAGCCTGCTGATCTGGTTCCCTGTTCAGCTGCACAAACAGTTGTACCAGCACAACTGAAGTGGTCGGAAAGGGGAGCAGGTTCCCAGGCTTGCTGTGGGAGCACAGGACATCTGGCGAGTAGCTCCAGGGTACCTGGCTGGTTGTACAGGCTTGTCCTAAAGCATCCTCTCCCAGACACCCTTTGTACACCCTTTGGGATTGGCAGCATCACTTGCTTTCCTAAGGAAAATGCAGAATCTGCCTGAGCAGCAGCTTAGCATGAGTTTTGGAACAGTTAAAATGAATGCCTTCCACTTGATTTTTAGCACACTTCTCTAAAAGCATTTACAAAATGTTGTTGTCTGTCTGCTGCATAAAGGTGTGCATTTATGCATACACAGATCTGGACAACTATTTAATGAGCTTGTGTGTGCTTCTGTGATTTGCAGGTATTTGCATAACTGTGAGAACAAAAATACGTTAGCCCATGTGGGTCAGTAGAATGTTTCAGTTACAAAATACTGCTTTTTCCTTAAAATGTTATGTTCAGCTTTAAACTGCTGCCATTCTGCACTGTATTTACAGAGGAAACCCAGACAGAGTTTGCAGCCATGTGGAAAGGACCAAGTTGTATAGAAAGGAGTTTTCATTCCTGGTCCTTCACTCATTGCAGCCTGCCTTGAGAATCTGGTCCATAGCAGCCCTTTGGCAGGTTCAGGGTTTTTGGTTCTCCCTACTGGCTACTGATAACCTGACAGTAAAACCATAGTATGTGAGCTGGCTCCATAGTGTTTCCATGGGTTTGCAAACTCTGCTTGAGACAGGCTGGGGATAGCAGCAGCGACTGCAACAAGCTGTGCTCAAGAAACAGGAAAGGGTCTGAAAAGCTTGTCCAGCTGCTTTATACCTAATTCGCCATAAATCCTTTTGCTGCCACAAATGCAGGTGAGAAGGTAGGGTGAGAACTTGTGGCTCACATTTTCATTGTGACCGTGCTAAAAAAGTACAGCTGTTAAATCTTCAGCTCTGGCCTGGAGAACTAGGGTTTTGAACATGTTCCTGGAGGTGTTCAAAGCCTGACCCAAACCATCCCCATGGAGCTTTCACTACTCTCTAATTGATAAGGGGTGAGCTGGCTCCAGTATAGCTGATGCTGGGAGAGGAAAAGCATCCAGGTGCCTCAGTCCCACTGTACACTAAATAGTCCCTGAAAGTTGTTTTCATTTTGGCTCCAGGAAGCGCAGCATGGAAGATGACGGGCCCTCAACCAGCACAGCTGTGAAGAAAGAGAAGAAGAGCACAGGCTTCGGGGACTTCAGCTCCTGGTAGCAGCGTGGGGAGCCTAGCACTGGAGCAGCACAGCAGAAAAAGAAAAGGCGGCTTCCCACATGTCCCCAAAGAGCCCGAAAGACAGTCTGTCCTGGGGAGGGAAGGCACCAGCCTGCCCTTCCACTGGGGAAGAAAACTGTTGCTTTGTTAAGGCTGGTTAATGTGGCTTTGTTTTCTAGGGAGCGGCATTCCCCCCACTGCATCTTCCTCGAAGGCCTTTTTGTTGTTGTTTTGCTAAGCAGGGAGCAGGCAGCCCCGCTCTGCAGAGGATTAGCTGGAGCCTTTCTCTGCCTGGCAGGCAGCAGACCAGGCAGAGCCCAGCCTCGCGGGACACTACTTCAGTGAACAGCTATGTTGGTGAAAGAGCTCCTTTTGCAGGTAATTGTTTCCAGACGAGCCAAGTGTGCCAGAGGAAGGAATGAATTAATGTGCTGGGGAAGTGCCTGTGCTGCTATAGTGCTCTGCAGAGGCGAGGAGAGGGCTAAAGCCTGTCCTGCACTTCCCTTCCAGCTGCCTTTTGCTAGTTCTTAACCAGGACCAATTTTGCCTCTTGCTCTTGGCAGGCCTGCCAGGATCCTGGCTGGGCTGACTGCTGTCAGTCTGCACAGGGCCTCGCTCAGTCCAAAACGAGCTCTGTCTGTACCTGTTTAAGATTCTGACAGCCTGGGAAGCAGCAAATCTAAATGGGGAGCCTGGGGTAGCTGCACCACTTGTTTCACCCAGTGGCTGGCCTTCCCTGAGCCACTGGGCCACCAGAGGGGCCAGGATGTGTGCTTCAAACCTGCATTTGGCTCCCAGAAACTATAGCCTGAAGGAACTGAGCAGGAATAGAAACATTTTCTTTGTTCTTTTATGTTTTTTCGACCATCCCTGGAGCCTGCTCCTTGCAGGGGAGCACACACCATAGTCTGCCCTGACATCAGTCTTACTAGCATTAGGGAAAACCATATTAGTACAGCTGACAGGCAGATATTTCCATTGCATACCCACAAATTATTAGGAAGCTTAGTAAAGGCCTTATGGGGTAGAGATGTATCAGCCTGTGGAGTTTTAATCCAAAAACTTAAGTGTGTAACCAACCTTAGATGTGGCAGGCTAGACCCTGAACATTACTTTTCAGTTCATCTTCGGTGTTTTCAGCTGACAGAAATACCCTCCCTACCTCTCTATGTGGCTGAGGAGATAGTTTTGTATTCAGCTTTGTAACAAGACATTTCTACCAGTGGATTCCTGTTTTAAGAGAAGACTCCATTTATATGAAATTGCTGTAAAAACTTTTGGTAAAATGTTTTGCATTAAATGCTTTTATTTTCTTTTGAGTGCTTGCCTTTAACTGTTCAGCTGTCATTTCCAGGATCATGGCATTGCAGAGCTGGTTGTCGTACAAGGAAGTGATTCATTCCTACTCTTTAAGATGCTCATGAGGAGCTCTGGGATCTTTGCGGATATGATTACATCTTTGTTAAATCATAGGAAGTTCAAACTAATTTGAAAGAATAATAGGGGGGGTTGTTTTGTAGGATTTTTGCAGCGTGTAAGTTTGAAATAACATGTGTTTGATTCCTGGAACAGGGATATGGTGGTACTTTCCTCAAGCTGAGTTTCTTGTGTCTTATTGAAACCTCTTGCTTATCCTGGGCTGGCCTTTTCCTCATAAATTGTTATTGATCCCTTCTACCTAACTTGTACTTCAGCACATTTTTGAGTCATTAAGTTCACGGTACTGCTAGAGCTGGAATAGGCAGTTTAATGAAATCCCTAAGAGTAAAATGCTTTTCTGTACTAGATTAAAATGGAGATTATTATGAAAGAATGGAGCTTTTGATTACAAGGAAGGCAACAGAGGTGTGGCAAGGACTCCTGTTTCAGCAAGAGCCCTTGTTACAGATTGATATAAGGGATGGTTTCCTTTCACAGCAGCAGGCTGCAGAGATAACTACCCACTTTCCCTTTCTACTCCAGCTTTTTGGCAGTACTCACTGCAGTCCATGAAGGACCACTGCGAGCACAGTGCAGAAGGGACTGCTGGCCTTCCAAGCACTGCCTTTGCACTGCCTGCTTCATTATGATTTCCCACCAGAACATTGGACACAAATGAACAATTTCCTGGTTTCTAGGAAGGGCTGAGCATAACCCTTTAACCCTTTTACTTTTGTTCTAAGCAGGGGTGAAGCTTGTCAGCCTCGGTTCACTGCTCAACCTGAATCCAGTTCTCTGCCTGGCCTGCTGATGCTCCTGCTGTTGTCGGTGTCTCCAGGCTGGGAGACACTGGCTGTGGCCTGTCCCCAGGGTGCTGCAGTGGGGTGAGGAGGTCGAGTGGTTTGGCCAAGGCTGTGTGGTGAGTCAGCACCCAGGCTGGGGTTGTGTGAGCCTTGTAGGACAAGTATGGCTCTGCTCAGGCAGGCAGGCACTACAGCAAACTTCAGTTCTGGATTCCCACCTCTGTGCCCCCTCCTGCACCTGCAGTTTTGCAGACTTGGATAATATTTTGTAACTTCAGCTTTTCTTCCAATGGGCGGAATCCACAGGCGGTGTGGCACAAGCTCTTCTCTGACAGATGAGGGAAGATGTTGAGCTGTATTGATGGGAGCGCAGGGTGGGTCCTCAGAGAGCAGGGCAGTGTGGTGATCCCTCATTTATACAAAAACTGGCTCTTTGCAGGGTGACTTACAGAGCTTCCACTACCAGCGTCAGGAAAGGGGAGGAAGGAGGCTTTGCTGAAACCTTTTCTGCCCCTTTCATCACTTGGTCCTCCAGCAGGGACAGTGTGCTAAGGGAATACCCAAACCAGCTCCTGCAGTGGGCAGAGGCATAGGCAGGAATTGTGCAGCCTTCCTACAGAAACTCACTCCTGGGAACTGCTGTGCTATTTGTAAGCACATTTTTACATTCTTTGGCTTTGACACATTTCCAGTAAATGTGCTTAGAGAGAAAAAGTAGGATTTTAACCAGAGACTGAAGTAGCTTTTGTCTGGCCTTGTCTGGAATAACACCAGCACTCTTACTTTGCATTGCTTCATACCTGAGTCACTTTGCTGAAAGGCAGAGGCACTGGGTGACCACTGAATTCATTGTTTCCTGAGATCTGGCACTGGAGCAGCAAACACCACAAGCACAGAACACCCTTGAGAATGCCGTGACGTGCAGTGGGGCTGGCAGCCGTGACTGCTCCTTTCCACAGAGCCACAGAAGGACATGGGGCTGCAGGAGACTCAGCTTTTCACCTCTGCTTCTCCTGGCATGAAGTCAGCCTGGCCCCTCGAGGGCCATAGAATTGTCTGTGTGGGAAACAGCACTGATTGAATAGATGTCAAGCTGAATAGCTGCAACTCTGCTTCCATATTTACCAAGAGAAAAAGCCCAACACATTGTTCAGTTTAATTTTGCCTGCTCCCCACTGGTTTGAATTGCTACAGCCTTGGAGGCAAGAGCTCATACAAGGCTTGTACAAGATGCTTTGCTTCAGCATCACATGGTAGATGATAGTGGTACCCATCTTGTGTGGGGCTGTGAATTGTGAGGACTCAAACTATGTTTCAAAGTCTCCAAGAAAATCCTCCTTCTCCTGGCTCCTTTCAAGACAAGGACCAGGCAATGAGTGTTCCCCAGAGCCCACCTTTGCCATCAGGGCACAGGGTTCAATGGGGAGGAGTGGAGAAATGCATGCAGAATTCAGTCAGTATGGCTTCGCTCACTTCTCATCTGTGCTAAGTTTACTCTAATTTACTTCTTACTGTGAATTAAAAACCACAGTAGTCCCCTCGGCCTGTGGTGGAGCCATAGCTATGGCCATGGCCACTGGTGGGAGCAGCTGGCAGATAAACCCAGTGCTCAGATGCTGGGTTATAGGTACCAAATAGTGCTGGGATCCCCCTGCCACCCCTTGCCAGCGATGTTTGGAATGAACAGGATGCCGGAAGCCTTGTGCCCGGAAGCAGCTTTTATAAGCAAGGGAGGGGATTTGCCAAACACCCCCCAAGTTTCAATACTGTTTGCTTTGGGGAAGGCAAACAAACTAAATCAGACTGCACAGGAAGGAGGCGGGCAGCTGCAGGCCCCGGCCGGCAACACGTTACACTGTGCGGCGCGGCCGGGGAATTCTCGCTTCCTCTCTTTCTTTGGAGTGTTTGTTATCACAGCCATAGTGAAGGGTTTCACCACCCTGTGCTGGGGCTGTGGGGAAGGGACTGTAGCCCAGGCTGTGCTCAGAGCTCGGGAGCACAGCCCCTCCACTCCGTGATAGTCACCTCCACAGCAGTGACATCCAACCCTGACCTGGGTGTCCCCATCCCTGACACACACAGGGACCAGGACCGCCTCTGCAGTGTAAGTCTGTGATCAGGCTGTGGTGCAGGGGGGACAGTGAGGTGGCATCACACCCTCCTGGCCTGCCGTGTGGTGTCTGCCCGTCCATCCCTCACAAGGCTTTAGCTCACTGATCTGGCACAAACACCCAGCAGCAGGTTTGCTTCTTGGGCCTTAAACCCTGCAGCAGAGAACACATCTAAGAAAGCAAAATCCCTGGGTGGATTGAAGAGAGAGGCTCCCGGTGGTGTCAGCCTTGCTGGTATGAAAGCCACCATGGCAGCTCTGGTCCCTTTCCTACCTCCTGCACATTGCATGAGCAGCCTAGGCAGGTTTGGGAGGTTCCAGATGTGGCCAAGCACAATGCGTGTGTCCGATGCTGGATACCTCTGTAGGGAGGCAGCAGTAGCTGGTGAGCTGTGCTGCTGTGTTGAGGCCAGTGGCCGCAGTACGGCTGTTCACAGCCGAGAGCATGTGTGAAAAGGGATTTTCAAACAAACAGCACAGTGTGGCCATGGTCTGGGGCACCTCATGGCCCCATGAGGCACATCTCCACTGAAGAGACCTGTGGCTGTTTGGGACAGACACTGAGGTGGCTCTGCAAAGCAGCTCAGTTCTGCCTGGGGCTGGTGGCAGCAGGACCATGGGGAAGAGCTGAGCCCAGGGCACCCTGCAGGGAATCCACAGTGGACCTGGGGGCCTGGCACTGCTTTACTGCAAAGCCTGAGCCCTTGGAGCTCGTCGCTCATGCGTGGCAGCGCTGCCAGGCTGGCACAGGGCACGGTGCTGCTGCGCGGTGGGGGCTGCGCGGCCAGGCCAGCACTGACTCACCCTGAGCTGAGCTCAGGCGCTGCAGCCTGGTGACTTCATCCACTGGAAATAGCAGCCGGGGAGGAGCGGTCTCTGCCACCACCTTACCCGTGCACACACACAGGACTCGCTGCTGCCCACACACAGCCCCAGCCAGCAGAGCCCAGGGCAGGAGCAACCCTCTGGTCTTGCTCCCAGCCCAGCCACATGCAGGAGCTGCTCTGCACGGGATGGGATGGGATGGGATGGGATAGGATGGGTCCCTGTGCCTGCATGGGGCCAACAGCATCTGCTACCAGCAACAGCTGGTAGCTATCTAGCAACAGCTACCAGCCCTGCAAGGCACAGTCAGGGTGCTGCTGCAGGAGTCAGTGAAATCAAAGGGTTTCAAGGCCAGAGATGACAGTTTTATCTACCCCCACCAGCACAACCAGTGCAATTTGCACTGAAGCCAATAATGGTTTTTTGGCTAAAATGTGTCTTGCAGAGTGGCACCGGGCACTCAGCAAAGAGGGAAAATTAATCCTGCAGTTCCCTGGTAGCAAAGTGGAGCCATGGCAGCAGCCTGCAGTGACTGCAGCAGGGAAGAGAGCCCCTCTGCCTGCTCACTGCCTGCTCCAGGTTACCATGGGTGCGCAGAGCTGGGCTTCGTACAGGCACAGCACTGCCAGGGAGCTCCCAGCAGTCCCCAAACAGCCCAACCATGCTTCTACCACCAAGGCCGGGAGTGTTTGAGTTCCCACTGGATCTCCACCCTGATCTTTCCCAAGGGATCAGCACAGGGACAGGACTTGTGGAGTCAGGGCCAGGGTGAAGGGCTGACATGGGAACAAGGCGGGTGTCCTGCAGGCACCAGTCCATGTGTCCAGCACAGGGCTGCACTTCCTGCTTCATATCCCATGGGACATGCAGGAAGGTGCATATAGGCATGATGGGTGCTCATCCATGTGTTGCTTGGGGTGGGAGCAAGAGTTCTGCAGTCTCGGGGCTGCTGCAGTACCAGAGGGCAGCTTGGTGCTCGCTGTCCCTCATCCCTCATGAACTTGTTTGGCCATATTTGCTTTCATAACAGGGAAAGAAACCCAACCACCTCTCCCAGACCCCTCTGCTCCCTCCACTGGGGCTTTTCCCATGTTGCTGGCCCAAGGGGTTGCATCTCTGCAGGGTTTTCCTGTATACTGGGCTCCAGGCTGATTGCTTTGGTATCTTCCAGAGTGCAGGGGCGCCCTGCCTTGCTGACCATGGGGGGCCCTGTGCTGGCTGTGCAGGATGTGACCACTGCAGCAGCCCTTCACTGACCACTGCAGGACAGGCTGGCGGAAGCTGCTGCTGCCAGTGCGATGCCTTAACCGTGGTAAGAAAAAGCCCTCCCGAGTCCCATGTTCCCTGGCTGGGCCATGCCTGCAGGGAAGCTTTGGGAACTAAAGCATCCCTCCAGGCAGGCTGTGTCCCTGGTGGGGTTGTGAAGGGCAGAGTGGGCACAGAGGGCTCCAGGGAGGGCTGGGATGGATCAATCTGCCCAAGGGAGGAGGAAGCAGTGGGGCAAGATTGTACCCATGGGGCTGTGCACAGGGCAGCTTCCCAGGCCCCTCTGCGGTTCCTGACGTCAGGAAGAGGCCAATTTTTCCCTTTTACACAGAAAGGAAGGCTGCTCTGCAGGCACAGCAGGCTGCATTTGACAGCTCATAACCTAATGGCTTTTAAAAAACAGCCACAGCCTGTTCTAAATGCTGGTTGAGGTCTCCTCTACCCTCCCCCCCCACCTTGGAAAGCCTCCTGAGCTCTCACTTTGCTGATATTAGATACTTTCTCTAATCTTTGGCCTTCATTTATTAATGGCCAATTATATCTATTTGCTTTGGTGCCAACATTGTCCTTTAGCTTGAATAGCATTTTTCCCTCCCTAATGCTTGCTTCCCGCTGCTATTTATAGGCAGCAATTGTATCCCCCCGCAGCCGCTGTTGTGCTTGGCCACACAAGCTGCGTGCCTCCAGCCTCCTCCTAACGGCCCCATCACCCTCCTGCCTCCCCCAGCGTCCCTCCCTTGAGCACAGGGGCTTCAGGAGGGCACCCCCTTGTCTTGCAAAGCTAGTTGGGAGGCTGGGGTGCTTTGGGTCAGGATGCTTTGGGTCAGGAAGCAGGGGCAGAGCCACAAACCTCCAGAGAGCAAAGGCAGGGGCTGCCCCAGGATCCCATTTGCCTTTCCCATCCCTCTTACCCCATTGCTTTGGGGTGAGGGTGAGCGCCCGGCAGCGTGGCCCACCAAGGCAGCGCAGGGAGCAGCATGATTTCTATCTGCGCTTTCATCCCGGGATAAAAGGGATGACAGAAAACATTTGTTTTTATGATAAAAGCAATTGACCTGGGAGAAATCTGCCTTGCCAGGGCGGCCTGCAGCAAATCGTGGAGATAAGGCACTGACACGCAGCAAGCGCCAAGAGCTTCCAAGCACAGCTGCAGAGCAAATCCCTTCCCACATGGAAGAAAACCCGCTTTAGGCTTCCAGGGGTGCTCCCCAGCCTGGACAATGCAGGCGGTGACAATTAGAGTGGGGTTTGCTAAGGCTGGGAAGAGCTGGTGAGCAGGACACTGTTTATTTCTTTAATGAACGGCCAGATTTTTTATTACAGACATCTTCGGCACAGATCTCAGTCGAGCTTTTAATAGATGGGTTCCTCGCCAGCGGCAATTGTAAATTGATTGCAGCAGAAATGGCAAGTGAAGACAAATATAGTGCAGGCTGCCTGCAGGGAGAGCGCACGGGGGAAACTTTGGATGCTATTTTTGGTGCTTTGTCTCCACCACTCACAGTATTCCTGATCTTTGTCTCTGCTTAAAAACATGTTTGGGGTTGGGATTGGGTTTGTTTGGTTTAGAAGAATTCCCTTCTCTGGAGAAAGGGTCGGGGTCCATGTCCATGCAGAGCATGTGAGTGCCATGGCCCTGGTTGGCAGCATTAAGGTGCCCTGGTGATACTGCCTCCATCCTCTCTGCTGGGACCAGAACCAGACTCATCTCTCTCCCAGGCACTGCACAGGGGACAACATGAAGCCAAACCCTGATTTCATCCCAATCCACAGGAACCTTGCAGGAGGTACAGGAAGAACGGGAACTCTCCCACACTTCCAAGCCATTCCTGCATCATGAGGGCCGGCAGTGGCAGCCCCAGCCCTGCGATGAGCTCCACTGCTCAGCACCAATGCACTGAGTTCTGCTCAGTCTCAGCCAGCACCAGGAGCTGCAGCAGCCAAATGCTCCCAAAACACAATGAGACCCAGCTGGGTGCTGCAGGTTTTTTGCAGCAAAACCATCAAATCCAGGCATGATGGAGAGTGTGAATGCTGGAGCCCAACTGCAGGGAGACAGGAGGGAAGCACTGGAAGTGCCTTGGGTTACTTGTCAGAGTAGAAAAACTCTCTGAGTTACTGCTGTGCTCGTGGAGCCACGGCAGGGTGGCACTGGGGTGATGTTAAAGGCTTTATGGCACTAATGCCCTAAACTTCTTGGCCCTGGGGGACAACTGGGGATGCAGTGGCAGATTGAAACCCATCCCCAGGATGCTCAGCCCCCGGTGCAGAGGCGTCTCGCTGACACGTGTGCCTGTGGGTGTGAGAGACGAGGTTGCAGTTATAAATAAAGGAGCAGAAACACTAATAAAAGTGACAAGCAAGAGCAAGAAAAATCTGGGTTTAAGCAGAGAATAACAGAATAAAAGCAGCCTGTGGCAGGGCAGAGCCTCGGTCCTGCACTGCTGTGTCTGCCTGGCATCCCAGGATGTTTGCAGCAGCAGCTCAGGGGGAACCATCACCTTCTCTGAGGATCTGGCAATGTTTTGGACTTTGGGATAGGGTTTGTATTTGCCTCATTAGGAAGGTTGGTACAAGAAGCCCCAGATGCTCTTCTGCTGTTGTTTAGACCTCCATGTTTTGTGCCTTTGATTTTCACAAAAAAAAACCCTATTTCCCATGTTTGCCTCTAAATAACACAAAAGGGCCCCCCCTGCAGCATGCTGGAAAGTGCTGGAGTTAAAAGAAAGACAACAAAAGTGGGGAAAAGAAACTGCTCATCAGCAGCTCCCTGAGCCCTTTAGCAGAGAGCACCTGTAGCCCTTTTATACCCGGCCATGTGTTGCACCTGATACTGCATGTGTAGCACAGCACAAGGTTTGCACCCAACAGCTCAGCATTGCCCATCCCAAGCTGGAGCGGGCTGGGGCTGCTGAGCATCCTCTGGAAGGGAAAAAGAAGTAAAGGAACCCAACAAAACCTTTTGTAATGATTTTATGGCAAACATGAACATCCACTCCTGGTAGCTCCACTGTCAGTGCGGCAGCTCCAGCCAGTGCCTGTCCTGCCCCACCAGGCACCCCGGGAGAAGGGGCTTGTTGCTGCGCTGGGCACATGCCCTCTGCTTGGTGTTTCCCAATGGGAAAGGTTTTTGACTGGCCTTGCCCTGGCTGATATGGGCAGAGGTACCAGGAGGGAGCACAGCAGCGTGGGAGCCGTCCAAGGTACAACACGTATATATTTGGTGCAGCACGTGTCTGCCCCGCACCAGTGCTGGCATCTCTATGGGACAAGGCTTCAGGTGACCCCATGGTTCAGGTTCCTAATGAAGAGTCCCTCCCCAGCATCCTTGTAGCCCCCCTTCAGATACTGGAAAGCTGCTGTGAGGTCTCCACTCAGCCTTCTCTTCTCCAGGCTGAACAACCCCAACTTTCTCAGCCTGTCTTCATACGGGAGGTGCTCCAGTCCCCTGATCGTCCTCATGGCCCTCCTCTGGACTTGTTCCAACAGTTCCATGTCCTTTTTATGTTGAGGACACCAGAACTGTTCACAATAGTCCAAGTGAGGTCTCATGAGAGCAGAGCAGAGGGGTAGGATCACCTCCTTCAACCTGCTGGTCACGGTCCTTTTGATGCAAGAAATGCCAGGCCTGGATGAGAGGGACATTTTTCTTCTGCTAACAGCAACCCTCATACAGATGTATTATTTAGCCGAACACAAAGTGTTTATACATAGCTTTCCGATTGCAAATTGTGCATGTTGCTAACGATACATAACCATTACTCATTTTATTTTGACTCCTGTACTCCTGATATAGCTGGTGACTATGACAGCTTGGCTAACTATAAAGAAATTAAGGATTTGTATAATATTTTAATTAACATGCATCCAATGGTTTAGATTGCAAGCATTCTTCCTGCTTTCCACATGAATTTCTTCAGAACTACTATTTATAAATCATTGTTTTTTCTCTCACTACTACCCAGATTCTACAGAGTTCACAGAACAAAATACTCTGAAATAGCACTGACACATGGCCCTGTTTAATTATAGATCAACAGCTTTGTTATGGTTCTTGTCCTTCATTCCTACCCTGCTTGTAAAAATAAAAACTTGAACTCTGCACAAGGATCTTGGCAAAAGCAGCCCTGAACAGCCCTGTAACTACTCAGGTATATGCCTACCAACAGTGACATCTCGTGGTTGTCAATAAATCGTTCCCTGTGCAATTCACATTGACTAGGTCTGCAGCTAATGATTGAAGCAGCTGCTACAGCTTCGGTTGAACCTTCCAGGGTGATAGTTAGCAGTTTTCTTTAGCCATTCTCGCCTCCTTATGCCTTCACTGTAACTTCATTCCACATGGCTTTTATTGCTGATTTTAATCCCACCTTTCTTCCCTTGCTTAGAGGTGGATTACCTACACAAGTCCACTGCTTTATAAATCATCACAACAAAAAGATAATACACCATTTACTCCTAGGAGACCTTCCTTCTACAGACGTGCTTGTCTTTCTTACCTATTCAGATCACAGCTTTTCACAGAGAGGACAAACTTGTGTTACGTTCACGTGGTGGACTGGATATACGGTCCCAGACAGGTCTCAGAATACTACTTCACAGAATACTTTTTAAAGCATATAAGCTATTCCTATCACCATAGTAAGGGGTTTTTTTTATATATTTCTCATAAGAAACATGAGATGCATTCATAGGAGTATTTGTTCTGTGCTATAGCTCTTCAGCAGCCCAGTTCAAGTGAAATGCCTGGAGAAGAGAAGGCTCTGGGCAGACCTTATAACAGTCTTCCAGTAGCTAAAGGGGGCCTACAAGAAATCTGGAGGACTTTTACTAGAGCATTTAGAGATAGGAAAACGGGCAATGGCTTTAAACTGACAGAGGGGAGATTTAGATTAGATATTAGGAATAAATTCTTTACTGTGAGGGTGGTGAGACACTGGAACAGGTTCCCAGAGAAGCTGTGGATGCCCCATCCCTGGAAGCATTCAAGGCCAGGTTGCACAGGGCTTAGAGCAATCTGGTCTTAGTGGTAGATGTCCCTACCCATGGCAAGGGGCTGGAACTGGATGAAAACTGTCTCTAGTACATGTTAACTCATGCCTAGGACTAAGAGACAAAGAACTAAGAGGTTTTGTCATTGCCCCTGCTTGCATTTTTGGTGCCTGTACTCTGCTATGGTAACTTCTCCCCTTTCTACAATAGTTCCATGCCAGAAACATTTTTCAGAAATGTAGTAATTTAGAAAGTGTGAGTGTCAGTACCAGTTACTGAGTACCAATACTGTGGCTCTTAATACAGCTCACAGCATCCAGTTTAAAAAGCAGCTGAACAGACTATGACTTGTTCAAGGATTAAGATGTTGAACATACTTCTACTTAACCGCTATTAAAACCCTGAATCTGCTTCAAGCCTGCAATTTTAACTTAGCTTTCCAATAGAACCAGGTAATCATGGCAAGAAAAGCTGTATTTACAAACAGGCAAGCGCTGCATTTACCATTTGGGATGCTCTGAGCAAGTGCTCATTTAAACAACTTCAAGCCTTGAGGTTTTGGCAGATTGCTGCTCTGCAGTGGGTCAGCTGAACAACACAGGAAACACCCCAATGCCCCCACATTTCCAGCTTGAGTGTTTTTCTAAATTCAGTTTGAGTGCTTAGCGCGGTTTTGGTAAATGAGAATAATCAACTTCCAAAATCTGCCTAAATTAAGTGAACAAATGCTTTCCCTGTTTAGCAGATTCCTGAGCTTTTCTAGGCAACACACTTTTAAATAAGTGCAGATAACTTTTGGCAGTGCTTGGCTTGTGGTGACTGACTTCAAGAATCTTCTTTTTGGAATAAGATCATTAAAGCTTACTAACAAAATTATATGGTAAGGCCAGTCAACGATGGCTACAGCTATGCCACGGGTGAAATCTTGTCACATAAACTGATGTCAGAAGAGCGTTAGCTAGAATTTTTGTATGAATCCAGACTTGAACTTTATCAGCAATGACTAACCACAAGGCCATGCATAAAGTCAGTTTTCCTTGGCATCAGTGGGTGTTAACTCATTCCAAACATATTTTGCTTTATTAACCCTTTCACAACAGCTCACCTCATTACATGCTCCTACACCGGGCTAGCCACTTAGAGCTAGAGCATTTATCTGACTGCCTCTTGCCCAATAGCCTGAGCACCCAGCACTTCTCCAGGGCCAACACCATTAGCCAGGGCAATGAGGAAGGGGTGGAGGAGCCTTTCTTCTTCTGCAGGAAGAGGGCAGGCACTGTCAGGGTGCACCGCACCATGTGTCCTGTGTGCTGCGAGACACCACA